>JAMXBC010000871.1:0-12568 GCA_024138005.1 Lumnitzera racemosa | reverse complement strand
AAAAATTTTTAAAACAAAAATTTAAAAAAATTTAAAAAAAATTTAAAAAAAAAACTTATAAAAAATTTATTAATTTTTAAAATTTTGAATTTTTAAAATTTAATTTTTTAAAAAATTTTTTAAATCAATATACAAAAAAAATTTTTTTAACCCTTTTTTTTTTTCCCTTAATTTTTTAAAAAAATTTTCCATTTTTAAAAAAAAAAAAACCCCCATTTAAAAATTTGGTTAAAATGTAAAATTTATTTCAATTTAAAAAATTTTTATTTAAAAAATTTTTAATTTTTTTTAAAAAAAATTTAAATTAAATTTTAAATTTTTTTTAAAAATTTAAAAAACCCCAAAAAAAAAAAATTTTCCTTTTAAACTTTTTTTAAAAAAAATGTTTTTTAAAAAAAAAATTTTTTTTAAAATTGGATTTGGATTTTGAAAGGGTTGGGGGTTTTTTTACTTTAAATTTTGGGTTTTAAATGGGTTTTTAAAAAAAGAAAAAATTCCAAAAAAACAAAACCCCTTTTTTAAAAGTAAATTTGAGAATCTTTTAAATCCCTGCTTAAAAAAATTTTAAAAAAATTTTTTTTTTTCCCTTTTTTTAAATTTTTAAATTTTTTAAATTAATTTTTAAAAATTTTTTTAAAAAATTTTTTTTCTTTTTTTTTAATTTTTTTAAAAAAATTTTAATTTTTAATAACCAAAGATTTTTTTTCTAAAAAATTTTTTTTTATTAAAAATTTTCATTAACCCCTTTTATTTTATTTTTTTCTTTAAAGCCAAAAATTAAGAAAAAATTTTAATTTTTTAAAAATTTAAATTTGGTTTTTTTTTTTTAAAAGTGGGGCAAAATTTAATAAATTTTATTTTTTTTGGAAAAGGGAAATTTAAAGTTGTTTTTAAATTTTTTAAAAATTTAAAAAAAAAATTTAAAAAATTTTTTTAAAAAAAGGGTTTTTAAAAAAAAAAAGGTTAAACATTAAAATAAAAAATAAATTAAATAAAAAAAAAAAAAGTAGGGAAAAATTTTTTGAAAAAAAAAAAATTTTTTTTTTTTAAAATTTAAAAAAATTTTTAAATAAAATAAAAAAAAAATTTTTAAAAATTGGGGGGGGGTTTGGAAATAATTTTTAAAAACCCCTTTAAAATTTTCCCAAAAAAGGGGGGTTTTTCCCAAAAAATTCCCAAAAATGGGTTTATAAAAAATTTATTTTTGGGGTTTTTTTATAAAAAACTTTTAAATTGGGTTTTCTTTTTTTAAATAAGAGTTTTTGGGGGGGGAAACAAAAAAATTTTTTTTTTTAAACCCCCGGGGGGGTTTTTTGATATTAACATAAATATCTTGGGGGAACCAAAAAAAAAAAAAAAAATTTTTTTTTAAAGGCCCCTTTTTCCCGGTTTTTGGGGGGTTTTTTTAAATTTGGTAACAAAATTTATTGAACCTTTTTTTTGGGTAAATTACAGGAATTTTTAGGGGGGGGGGTTTTTTAAAATTTTTTTAAAAAAGGGGTTTAAATAACAAAAAAAACCCTTTTTTAAATTTGAAAAATAAATTTTTATTTTTTTTTTTTGACCCGGGGTTTTTTTTTAAATTAAAATTTACTTTTTTTCCCCAAACAAAAAAAATTTTTCAAAGGGGGGGGAAAAGGGGTTTAGTTTAACCCAAAAAACTTAAAACCTAAGGGGGTTTTTTCTTTAACTTTTACTGTTAATTTAACAAAATTTTTCCCCAAAAAGGGGAAAATTCCCAATTCCTTAAAATTTTTGCCTTTTTTAAAAAAACTAATTAAAAAAACCCTTTTATTTTAATTTTAAAAAATTTTTAAAATTTATGCTTTTAACCCCCCCCCCAATTAAGAAAAAATTTTAAAAAAAATTTTAAAAAACTTAAGAAAAAAAAAAAAGCTTTTTCGGGGTTTCCAAAAAATTAAATGCTTTTCCAAAATTAAAAAGTTTTAAAATCCTTAAAATTTTTAAAAGGAACTACCCGGGGACTTTTTACAAGCCCTTTTAAAACCCACTAAAAAAAAAAAATTTAAAAAAAAATTTAAAGGTTTTTTTAAAAAAAATAATTTTCTTTACCGGGTCAAGGGCTTTTGGATTGCTCCAAATTTGAAAACCCTTTTAAATAAAATTTCCCTTTTTTTAAAAATTAAAAAATTTACCCAAAAATAAAATTTTTAAGTAAAACCCCAAAAAAAAAAATTTGAATGAAAAAAAAAAATGAAAAATTTTTTAAAATTTCTTTAATTTTTGGAAAAAATTAAAAAAATTTTATGAAATTTTTCCCTTTCAAAAATCAAATTTTAAATTAGGGCCCAAAAAAAAAAATTTAAAAGAAAAAAAAATTTTGAAAAGGGGGAAAAAATTTAAAAATTTTCCTTTTTAAAAACTGGGGTTTTTAAAGATGGTTTAAAAATTTTAAAAAGGGGAAAAAAAAATTTTTTAAAACGGACCTTAAAGGTTTTTTAAAAACCCCCAAATAAAATTACATTTTTTTTTTCCTTAAGATTTAAACCCCTTTTTCCCTTTGGAAAAAAAAATAACCCTTTAAAAAACCCCCCCCCCTATTTATTCCCAGAAAGTTTCACAAAAAAAAAATTAAACTAAAATTACTTTTTAAAATTAAATTCCCAAAAAAAAATAAAATAAAGAATTGTAAAAATTTTTTGGGGTTTTTTTTCATTTAAATTAAATTTTTAAAATTTTTTTTTAAAAAATTTTTTTAAATTTTTTTTGCCCCCCCTTTTCTTCATTTTTTAGAAAATTTTATTTAAAGTAATTCTTTTTACTTTTTCCAAATTTTTCCCCCAAAATTTTTTTTTTTTTCCCCTTTTTATTTTTCTTTTTTTTCCCTTTTTTTTTAATTTTTTTTTGGGAAAAAAAAGGGATTCTTTTGGGGAAAATTACTTTTCAAAATTTTTTTTTTGGTTTTTTACCCGGTTTTTTTTTATTTAAAAAATTTTTTTTGAAAAAAAAAACCCCTTTTTCCCAAACAATTTTTTTAAAAAAACCCCCCTTTAATAAAATTTTAGTTTTTTTTCCCCCAAATTTGGGCCCCCCTTTTTTTTTTTTTTTAAATTTTTTTAAAAAATTTCCCGGGGAAATTTAAAAGGGGTTTTTAAAAATTTTAAAAAATTTAAAAAATTTTGCCCCTTTTAAATTCAATTAAGGGGAAAAAATGGCCCCCCTTAAAATTTTTTAAAAAACCCTAAACAACAAAATTTAAAAATATAAAACCAAAAAAACCCCCTTTTTCCCTACATGTCAGAATAAAATTTTTAATTAACCATAAAATAAACTTCAATAATTCCTGGAAAAATTAAACTTAAGATTATAAAAGAAAATTTCAACTACAAATTAAATTTCCAAACCGGGGAAAAAAGAACCATACTAAAGGGTTTTTTTTAAAAAGGTAAATTGGGAAAAGGGGGAAAGACCAATTAAATGGGACAAAATAGGTTTAAAAAACCAATTTAAGTTTACTAAGAAAATTTGCACAATTTGGAAATTAATCTTGGTTTAGGGCCCGCCCCCAAAAAAAAAAAAAATAGAAAAAATTTAAAAAGAAAAACCCAATCTAAAAAAATTTTTATTAAAAAATAATGTATTTAAAGAATTGGAGCTTAATATTTTATTAAGAATAAAAAATTTTTAAATTTTTAAAAGATTTTTGGTTGTAAGAAAAATTTAAAGTTGGATGAAAAATTTAAAATGGGGAATCTTCAAAACCTAAGTATAAAAACTTATTCAGGTTTAACCTAAAGATTTAAAAACCTATTTTATTATTTTTTTCTTTTAAATCTTCTTTTTACAGTTTGATCTAGTAACTTTAAGCTCAAAAAAAATAAAAGTTTAAAAAAGGGGTTTTTGTTTTAAAAGGGGTGAAAAGTAAATTTAAAAACTTTTTTATTAAATTAAATTAATAATAAATTTTTGGACATCCAAATTCATTTTTAATTCAAGTTTTTTCAAAAATTTTGTAATTTTTGTTTAAAAGGTAAGTTTAAAAAAATACAACTTTTAAGAAGATTTAATTGAATCAAAGTAACAAGTTAAAATCCAAATAATTACTCTTTAAAAGTGGTTAAAAAACTTTTTCCAAATTAAGAGTGGATTAATAAAAAAAACCTTATTATTCATTTCACCAAAATTTTATTTTTAAAATTTTTAACGAATAGTTTTAATATTTAAAAATTTACAGGGAAAATTTTGGCGTACCTCCAAAAAACCCTTTTCCTTATTTTTCAGCCTAAAAGTTTTGGGAAATAAATTTTCCCAACGTTAATGTTAGGCAAAATTCTCTAATTTTCTTTTTGGGAATAAAACCCAGAAAAGGAAATTTTAAAGGGTTTTAAAAAAAGGTTTAGGGTTAGTAAATTTCCTTACGCCGGCCCTTGTTCTATGTTTCATTGCTTTTTTTATTGGGTTAAATAAAAAAATTAAGGAAATAAATAACTAGAAATTTCCTTTTTTGGTTAATGGTCTTTTTGAACTTTTTTCATGGGGAATGCAAATGAAGGAAAAAAAAAGGAATAAAAAATTTGAAGAAATTCATAAAAAAGGGAAAAAAAAAAATAAAAATTAAAGGTTCAGGCTTTAAGTTATTCATTTTAGACAGGAAGGTTCCCTTAAATTTATTATAATTTATTTTTGGTTTAATCAAATTTTTTTATTTTAATGGAAAAAAATTTAAAATTAATTACTTCTTTCCTAATTTTTTACCTTTGATTTTGATTGAAGGGGAAGGTTGCCTTTAAAAAACCCCCCTTTTAACCGTTTGATCTCTTTCTTTCCCAGTTGATAACAAATGCGGGGTTTAACAAATTTGGGTCTTTAATTAAATTAATTGGCCTATACCTTTGTTAAGCCATTATTTAAAAGGTGAATAGATCATATATTTGGTTTTATAATAGGTAATTTTATTGAATTAATTATACCTATTTAAATTTTAAGAGATAAACCAAAATTTTTTAAAAGAAACTGAGGTAAATGAAAAAGGGTTTTAACGGCATTTACTTTATTAAACCATGACCAATTAAATTAATTGCTTAAGGTTTAATTTTTTTTAAGGAATTTTTTAAAAAACAAAATTTTTAATTTACTTGCATAAAAAATTCCCATAATTTTTTTAAAAATAATGGGTTACGGAATTTTCATACTAAATTTTTCATCATAAATTATATTGGAATTTTTTTAAAACCAATAAAACCACCCCTTAAAATATTAATTTGGAAGGAAAAACCCTAGAAATTTAATGAAATATTTTTAAAACCAGAAGAAAAGGGTTATTTTTAAATTTTTAAAATATCAAGCCAAAAAAGTTGGTTAATTTAAATTTTATTAATATTAAAAAATTTATCAAAAATATTCAGCCAATAAAATTTTTATCATTTTTAAAAAGGTAGTTCATTCATTTATATTTTATTAAATTTACACCTCCTTGAATAAGTTTCTTTAAAAGTAAATTTTAAAAATTTTTTAAAACAAATTTAATTTCCTTCAATTTAATATTAAAGAAAACTTCTTTAAGAACAAGTTATAGGGAACCTGAACCTTATTTTCTCCTCTTTTCAAACTTTAATTTTTTTATTTAATATTTCTTAAAAATTTAGTTAATTTTATTCCCATTACAAAAAATTTATTTAAATTAAATTTATTTTTCCCAAATTAGAAATTTTTTATATTTTACTTTTTTTCTTTTTTTTTAATTTAAATTTAAAAAAATTTAATAATTGTAAAATAATATTGTAAAAAAAATTTTTTTTTTTGAAATTAAAATTTCTAGAAAACCGAGAAGTTTAAATTAAAAAATCCAACATATAGCTTAATAAATTTATATTTGGGGTAATATTTGGGAACTAAGTAAAATTTTATAGTTAAATTGATTTCAAATTAAACCAAAATTAATTTTTCAATATTAAATTCATTTTTTAATTAATTTTTAAATTTAATTTTTAAATTTACCTTAAATTTTCAAATCCCTTATATAGTTATAAGTATTTGGTTAAAAAAACTAAATTAATAAGTTAATTAAATTAACTTTAATTAAATTTACAAAAGTTAATTTTAATTATTTAACATTTTTAAAAATTTTTAAACTTTAAAATGAATTAAATTTCAATAAAGAATAAAATAAATAGGGGTTTAAAAAAAAGGGTTTTATAGTAAATGAAAAAAAAAGCAAACTTATTTCAAAGAAAGAGAATTAAAGAAAATTTTTAAGAAATAAAAAAATTATTGCCTTTTAAAAATTTGTACTTAATAAAATTTAAAGAGAAAAAAAATTTATTTAAAAAGGTTTTAAATTTAAAGAAACAATTTTTTAAAATAAATTATTCCAAAAAAAAAAAAAGGAATTAAAAAAATTTTGAATAAAAGTATTTATTAATTTATAAAAATAAAATTAATTTTAATATTTTTTTAACATTATTATAGAAATAAAAATTTAATAAAAAAAAATTTTTAATTAATTTTATTTTATTTAAATTAAGAAAATCCTTTTTTTAAAAAATTAAAAGTTAAATTTAATCCTTAATTTTATTTTAAAATATTAATTAAATAATAATTTAAAGGGTTAATATATTATTTCAAATTTTAAATTTTTAAAAAGTTAAATTAAATTTTTGTATAATTATGAAATTTTTTAAAAATTATTAAAATTTTTAAAATTTAATAAAAATTTAAAAGTAAACTTTATTAATAACATTAAAAAAAACTAAAATTTTTAATTTTTAAATTTTTTTAAAATGTGGATAACCCTTTAAACCAATAAGAAAATTCTTTAGGGAAAAAATAATTTTTAAATGAAGGGTTAAATTTAAATTTTCTAAAAAAAGGAAAAAATGCAACTTTTATTTTTTTAAATTATTAAAAAAAATTTCTAAATTTTTAAAAAAATTTTAAAAATTAAGTATTTTTTAAATACAATTTTTTAAATTTAAAATTTTTTTTAAAATTCTCAAACAAAAAATTATTTATAAAACCAACCAAAAAAATTTTTCGTTCCCTTTTTTTAAATTTTTTTTTAAAATTGTTAAGTTTTATGATAAAATTTTTTTAAAATTTTTTATTTGAAAATAAATGAATTTTTAATTTTAATTTGAAAAACTTGAGAAAAGTTTTTTGGGTTTTCCCTTTATTTTTTTAAACTCATAATTTAAATTAATAAAAACTTATGAAATTTAATAATAACCCTTATAATATTAGAAAACCAAATTTAAAAAAGAAAGCAAGAAGAAAAAAAAAAGGGGAAAAAAAGATATTTTTTAAAACCCCCATTAGAAGAGAAAAAAATTTTTTTAAAAAAAAAGACGGATTGGGCTTCAAAAGATCAGAGCTTTTAAAGCAAAAATTTGAAGGTTAATTAACAAGGTGCCAATGGTTTAATGGACCCCCAAAAAATTTTAGGTAATGGATTCCCTTAAAAAACGAAGGCCAAAAAAAAATTTTTTAAATTTTACTCTTTAAAAAACCTTAAAAACGTTTAAAATCAATTATACAATGGACACATTTAAAAAATTAAACCACCATTTAAACCAATGTACCTAAATTAAAAAAGCTTAACAATTGAAAAAAGATAAAAATGGTTAATGTTAAATTAAATACAGGGGTTTATTTTTGGGATTTCATAGGCATTTTGTGGGATACTTTTCAAAAAAAAATAAAGGGAAGTATTAAAAAATATTTTAATGGGTCTTTAATGACTACTAATTTTTGAAAGCCCAAAATTTTTAAGATTTCTTTTTTCAATATTTTTTTAAATTTTAATTTATTTTAAATTAATGGGCCTACACATAAAAAATTTTCTTAAAATTCCCTAAAAGGGGGTTAAATTAGTTTTATAAAAAAAACCAAATTTTTAAAATAAAATACAATATTCCCTTTTATTTCTAAAAACCCTTTAACGTGTTTTCCAATTCTACAAAAATTTTAACCAATTTTTAAACCATTTTGGAAAGAATAACCCAAAAAACCCTTTACAAAAATAATTCAAATTTTTTAATAGAAAAATAAAATTGGTTTTATTTGAAGAAATTAGGCATTGGGAATTATAACAAAAGGGTAATTGGGATTTAATTGGGATTAAATTTTAAGAATGTTAAACGTTTTAAAAGGTTTTCTCCTTACGCAAATTTTTGGTAGAAATTTTAGAATGTTGATTTTAAAGAGAAAAGGTAAAAAATATAAGGTAATTCAGTAAAAATTTGTCCAAAAGAACAACAACTGGGGACCAAGCAACATAATCTCATCTTCCATATAAAATTTTCCTCAACCTCTTTTTTTTATTTTCCTTAACATTTAAAATACAAACTTTAAAAAAGGGGCATCAATAATAGAAAAAAAATTTTGAGGATTAATGAGGTTAAAAATTATGTTAAAGGGTCGAAATGTTGTACAAAAAAAAAGGGGTTTTTGAAAATGGTCAAGATAAGGAAACTTAAGTTATTGTAATTGGTGTTTTGTTTTTAAAACGGTTAAAACCCTAATTTAATTCTTAAAATTTAAAGTTTTTTTTAAATCAAAAATCCGGGTTTCTGACGAAAATCGATAAAAAAATTCCCCATTTATTTGTAAAATAGCAATTTGGTTTTAAATCATTGGTAACCCAAAATTCTAAAATTTTAAAGTTTTACATAATTCTTTGTTAAGAAAGAAAAGGGATAAAAATAGTTTTTTTAATAAATTTATTTTAAATTAAAAACATTACATTTAAAATAAATTTTTAAGAAAATGTTTAAAATTTTTAAAAAAAAAGTTAAAAAATTAATTATAAATGAAAATTAAGAAAAGGCTTAAAATTTATACAATTTTCCCCAAAAAACCCTTTGTTAAAATGATACTGTTTTGGTTCCTATTTAATAAATTCATAAGATGAAAAAAGAAAAAAATGTTTCATTAGTTATGGTAATTTTGTTTCAAAAGTTTATTCTTAGGAAATAATTATTTTAATTTAAAAAAATTTTATTTGCTAAAAAAACCAAAAGAATCAAATTAAACCCCAAAAAAAATTTTTGGAAAATGGAGTACCAAAAATTTTGAAAAAAATTAATTTTGGAATCGACCAAATTCTTTAAAGTTGGGTTAAAATTTTGGGAAATTTAAAATAGTAAGAAAAAAAATTCCATTGAGCTTAAAACGGAAAAATTATAAGGTGATTAATATTTTCCCTTTAAAAACCCCGGGTTGGTTATTTATTTATTATTTTGTTTAAAAATAAATTTTTAAATTGAAATTTTTTTTCCCAGGGAAAAAAACAAAAAAAATCATTCCAAAAAATTCCCCAACTTCAAAAAAAATTACAAAAAGAAGATATTTTTAATAACTTCACTCAAACAACCTAATATATATTTTTTTTATTTAAAACTATCCTTTTTAAAAATAAACCTTAAGAAAATTTTGGGAACAAAAAAAATTTCCAAAAAACAAAACCTTATTTAAATGTTGTTCCCAAT
This sequence comes from Lumnitzera racemosa, assembly GCA_024138005.1. Classification (NCBI taxonomy): domain Eukaryota; kingdom Viridiplantae; phylum Streptophyta; class Magnoliopsida; order Myrtales; family Combretaceae; genus Lumnitzera; species Lumnitzera racemosa. The sequence continues at coordinate 3,122 of JAMXBC010000871.1, read as the reverse complement.
CCCCCATTTTGGCCCTTTTAGTAAATTCTTGTTCCAAGGGGGAAATTTTTTAAAGGGGTTAATTTTTTCCTTGCAAACTTTTACTTAAATTTAATAAACCCTTTCCAAATTTGGGTAAATCACCTTTTGGGCCCTTTTTTAGGGGTTCGTTGGGGGATTTGGGAAACCCTGATGAAATTGATTTAAAAAAAGTTGGCATTAATTATAAAAATTTTAAATAAGGCAAAAAAATATTAGAAACCATTTTTCTTTAATTAAAAAAAAAAAAAAATTTGATACAATTTTTTATTTTAATTATTCTTTTTCTGAGGGTAATTTGATTTTCACCAACAGATATTATTTTTTAGTTTTAATTTATGAATTTTCGTCTTGAACAACTATTTTCTAGTAATAGGCAATTTACTTCTATAAATTTTAAAAAAACCTTTTAAAAACAAATTTAAACCTCAAATTAAAAAACATAAATCCATAAAACCCCAAAAACATAAAAATTTTAAATTTAATTCATTTAATTTTTAAAATTCCAAACCAAATTTACCTTAAAAACCCCCCAAAAAACCCCCCCAAAAAACCCCCCAACCCAAAACCACTAATTTATCACCCCCCCCTTGCTGCCATTGAGTTAGCCCTTTGGGCCTGGCGTTGTGTAGTTTAATGTTTAAAAGGGTTTTGGTTTCACTTTTAAACTTTATATCAGTTTGGAATTTTTTTGGGAGGTACTCCAATGGGGCTGGTGTTTTGTGGTTGTTTGCTCGGACGGAAAGATGGAAAAAGGTTAATCTTGGGGATTTGTCAATTAAGTGACTTGTAAATTTGGGTTTGGTTTTTTTATGGGGGGAGGTTTATGAGGAAAGGCATTAGTTTGGGGAAAATTTTAGGGGTTGTTTCTTTTTAAAAAAGGGGAGTAATTACCTTCTAAGAGAAAGGGGATAAATTTACCAGTCTGGGCTTTAAATATTTTGGGGGTCAAAATTTAAATTGAACGGGTGAAGAAAATTTTGGTCTCGGGGAAAACTTTTTTCCAAACGATTAAAAGGGAAAAGGGTAGTTGAGAAAATTTTGAGGTTTTTGGGGTGTGAAAATTGGAGTTATTCTTAAACTTTAAATTTGGATCCCTGGGAAAAATAAAATATAATTAAAAATAAAGCAAAAATTCTTAAGGTAGTAAGATTACTTGGCATTTAGTGGATTATTCTAAAATTTCCATTTTTTTCTTCATTAAATCTTAACATTCGCCCAATTTTTTAAAAAATTCAAAAAATTTAATTTAAAAATTTTGAAAATAAGAATAGGAAAAAAATTTATCCAAAATTTTAAAATTTCCCATGTTCCCAAAAAAAAATATTTTAAAAGCAAAATATTGGTTTTAATTTTCAAATTTTAAATTCATTTAAAACAAAAGATAAAATATTTATAAAGTTTGGCATGAACACAATATAAAAATTTACTTTTATTTAATAAATTACCCATTAATATTTAATTTTTTTCTAAAGTTTAAGATTTCCATTAATAATTTTTCATTTTAATTCAATTTTAACTATTATATGTTTATAAGATTCTTAAAATTTGTTGTAATCATACATAAAACATATCGTATATCTTTGTAAATAGTCCAATTTTATAAAGTGGGAAAAAGTTTTTCCCCAAAAATTTTTTAAAAGGAATGGAAGTTAAGAATTTTTTTTCTAAATTTAAAAAATTTTTTAAAAACCCCCCTTGGTTTTCCTAGAAACCCATCGTTTCCTTAAGATCATTTTTAAATTTTTAATTTTTTAGATTTTGCTTTTCATGAATTTTTAAATTCTATACAAAAGCATTTTCCAAGTTTTAATTGGGCAAAAAGGGGGAAAGGTCAAAACATACATAAAAATTTAATCCTAAATTTATAACTATAATTTGTTTTTAGAAATTTTATTGAGATTCTTATGAACTTAGTATTGTTAAAAATTTTAATTTTAGTAAATGAAGCATTTATTAATTATGTTTTGTTATAATTGGGATTTTATAATGATTAGGAATTAGTTATCCCTTTAGAAATTTCTAATTTGTTATTATTTAAAGGGAAAATAATCTTGTTTATTGAATAGGTTTCTAATATAAGGTTTGTTTGAATCATTTCAAAGTAGAATTTTAAAATTGTTGGAGAATTTTGTTGATTCAGGTAATATGTTTCATGGAATTTTAAGGAAATAATAAACTTATAATACCAAGATAAAAATTAATTTTCCTCACATTCGATCCATCCGAACACTTTCGTAACTAATCATTTAAAAGAATTCTTGTTTCTAATTTAAAACTTAGGTAAATTGGTTTTTTTTTCTTAGTTCTACTCCAAGTATCCTACAGAAATGAAAGTAGTGTAACAAATTCATTTAAGTAATTAAGTATTAAGGGTAATTGAATTTAGGAGAAAATCTACATTTAAAAGCTTTCTTATTTAATGTATTTTTTTTTAAATCTTATTTATGCTAATTATAATAAATTTAAAGTTTTGTAAAATTTGAAGGGGGTCATTTGCCATCATATTGGAAATGGATATGATTTTTCTCATGATTGGGAGTTTATAATCAGTTAATGTAATGTTATTACACTTCTTTAAGGTAACATGGGGTTTTATTTCTAGATCCCATATGGTCATTTCCTTATTGCAAGCAATTGTTTTTAAGACTCTTTCAGTAGTTGTTTATTTTTGTTTCCTTAAAATCAAAACCTTAAGATAATGGTTAGTTATTATCTAGTGTTTTGGGTTATAATTAAATGAGATAAGCTAATTTTAAAAAATTAGTTGTTTATCTCAAAGAATATCTTTTAAAAATGTAATTTGTGTTCACTTTATAGTTATATTGATTAGTATTGGTATTATTTGCTCTCGAAACTTCATATTACATGATTATAGTTCTGGCACCCTTATTTTACTTAAATTTTATTTGTTTTTTGTTAAAAAAAATTTACCATCAAAAATTGTTTTAAAAATTTAATTGAAAGAATTTAGACCCTAATTGAGTACAGGTCTCTCCCATTTGACAATTTAGTCGGGGTTTAGATTGGATTTCATAAAGGTTTTAAAATTTATTAATTTTAATTAAATTTTGGTAAGGTTTTTATCCTAAAATTGTTAGTAT
>JAMXBC010000870.1:0-12574 GCA_024138005.1 Lumnitzera racemosa | reverse complement strand
TGGATCATCAAGATGCCCCATAGAGATCTACCACCTCAAACCCTATAGGAGAGCCAGCACAAGCAACAATCAATGCTTGAAGTCAGTTATAATTTAGTCCATTTTCAATCCTAAACCAAAACTTACGTTCAACAACCATGTGTCACGTACTTAGTTTAGCAAAGTCGAGGCCTCTAAACCAAAAAATTTAATTTCATGTCTATACTTGAATTATAGCACAAAAGAAATTTCCCTTTTAGCAAACCTTCTTAAATTTTAAAGCCTTATCTCTTTGGTTTTGTTCAACATAGGTAAATACTTAAATTAAAAGTCTTCAATTATGGTGTATATAGACCTAAACTGCTTATAATTGTAATTTAATGTAATAAGTTTGTGAAACCAAAAGGAAGATAAAGTATGACAGAATAGATGAAAAAAAGAAGCACATTCACAACAAAAGATGTTACGACATGCTTAGCTTTTAGTATGGTCGTGCTTAGCCTATTCTATTCCATACTAAAAATTTTCACTTTAACAAGTGAAGAACATTAGGCCAAACTCAAGAGGAAGGGTGAATTGAGTTTAAGGATAAATTACAATTATTTTTTTAATATAAATGACTAAATGCAATAAAAAGAGTAATAAAAACAACAATAGAAAATTAATAAATGTAGAAATTAAAGAGATAGGGATAAAGAAAACAAGCTAGTTTTAATGTGGAGTTCGAGTTTGGATTCCCCCCTGGTCTCCACAAACAGCAATGCCTCCAACCGAGGACTTCACTTTCACTTTATTGATTTCACAATCCAATTATTTCAAAAGCTACACAAGCTTTCACAATCTCTTTTACACACAACTAACTCAAGAGTATCACTTTCTTCAATCAAGATTATAAATTGTAAGGACTTTTCAAACACACAACTATGTCTCTTTTTGTTTGATGCAAATAAGTGTACAAGAGACAAAAGAGAAATAAAAATTTAAAGCTCAAGAATGTAAGAGAATGTCTTTAAGTTACAACGAATATCAGATCTTCTTAGCCTTTCATCAGGTTGTTGACTTTTTTATAACAACTTATTAAATTCTTCCTGTTGCGCTCATTAAATGCTCCAACGGTTACTTAAATTGACTCACCGACATGTGGTACTCTGAACTATCGACAAGCTAGTAAAAAATACTCTACCAGCAAACCAATTCCTCCAAGTCAGTAAGTTTTTCTTTGTATTTTCTTGAACTTTATACCGTCAACCCGATTTACCTTGAGCCGTCAACCCGATAGGCTAAATGTAACCTGAAATTCTTCTCATACACAATAAACAAATACTTTTTTTATTCTTACTTTAAGATCATTTGATCACCACTTAAAAGATTAAATTTTTTTTTAGAGATAATTAATATATCTAATATTAAGTAAGCCAATTGATCTTATTCAATTATCTCAATATAATCAAATAATGCTTAGTTTAATCATCCACTTGTTTTGTTCTCTTAAAAAACATGTTTAGATATACACTTTTTATTTTGTTCTTATCAAAATCAAATAATAAATCCTAAGTTCAACAACATGGTCATTAGCATAAAATGCTTTTAGTTGTGTATTAAATTCTTTTAATTTATCTTATGGCACAGCCTCAGCATTTCCATGTGGCTAGCGTGCTTCCTTGCATCTTAAACTCTTCAACAAGAAAATTTTTTCCTCATCAAACCAAATTAATGCAAAAAAATTCAATCAAACTATATTTTTCATTAAACTACATCTTTCCTTTAATTTTTTTCAATTTTATTAACAAAAATCATCGTAAAATAAGGCTTTTGCATGGGATTATTTACTTGAGTTTGTGATGTATTTAAAACAACTTATTGTTTTCCATGTTGTTTAAATGCACTACTTCATATATCATTATAAAACATTTTAGATATGATGAAAACATCAAACATACTTCCAATAAAAGGTCCCCTAAGATTTGAATTTTCATGTATTTTATGTCTCAAAACGTTCTTCATGAGATAGAGAAGGAATGTCATCACTAAGTGAAACAAAGGGAAAAGGATTAAAGCTGACATGTCTTGATCCTTACCTTTAAGTATTATAGGGCTTTACTACAAAGGACTTTAAAGTTGTTAATAGAGGAGAGCTTGTAGAAGTGGACAAGAAAAATAAAAGGGTTTTTGGCATTATATTTTGAGGACTAGTGACTTTAAAAAATGGCCTTTTAAATTTAATTTCATTTTATCTTTTATGTCTTTATTGATAATTTCTCGGGTTTACAGTAGCTTATATTGTATCAAAGTATAGTTTAGGGATTTTAGAAAATTCAAATGTTGAAGGAGGCAATGGAAAAGGTAAATGAATAGATTACAAATGTGACAAGGAAAGAAAACTTAATGATAACAATAATGAAAAATGTATTTTGTTATTTATGAATTATCTATTAAAACTAACAAAAAGCCATGATAAAAATAAAAAATTAAAGTTTTAAAAAAACATGTTTTAGACTTACGTCTAATGATAAGAATACTAATTTTTCAATTGAAGATATTAAGTTTGACGACTCTACTTCCTAAGCTTGATAAATAGTTATGAGGAAGTAAAAAGAAAAATAAGAAGAAATTGAGTGCTAAGGAGAGTAGAAACTAAATTCTTTTAACAGATGATATTTTTAAGCTCTGGAATTTGATAAGATGATTTTTTTGTTGTAAGTTTTAAAGAAAAAATTTGTTAACCAATTTTTGGGAAAAATTCGTTTGAACTTCTTAATAGCATTTTAATATGGGGTTATCATTAATAGATATTTCAACCAAATATTGTGGTTTTTTGATTTGATTCAATTAGTGTGCCTATCAAATACCTATCTAAAAATGTGTGAAAATGATCAAATAGTTTTGTTTTAAAATAATTAAATTGATTTTTTTATTTTTTCTTTTTTTTTTTGTAGGTTTGTTTAAGAGTGCTGGTTGGTATAATTTAGTTGAACCCTATAGTTGGTCTAACTACCATAATTTTAAAATACACATAAAATTTACCTTTTAAAGTGTAAAAATTATTGAAAGTTTTTTCCCTTTATATTATATAAATTAGCATGAACTTTATTTTGAATTGAAATTAGAAGAAAAGATTTTTATATATATAGGTAAGGTTATGATTTGTGTATGTATGGACAGAGGAATAATTCAATTTAAAAAAAACTCAAAAGTGCATTTACTAACATAAGATATTTTTGGGACATCATATCAAATTTTTAAAAAAAATTATTTAAGATTAAAAGATGTTATGCAATAAGGATAAACAAACAAAAAGAATACCATGTTATTTTTTAAAATGATTTTCATTGTTCTTTCTCTATGCCTCAATTTCAGAAGCGTCTGCATCAATAGAAACTACGAAAATATTTAGCAAATAATCAGCAACTATTGGGGTAAGCATTAAAATCTAACCAAACCATAAGATTAACTTGATTTAGATGTAAACTTTTGGTAATCATGTTTTTTCTTTTTCAATTTCATTAGAAAGAATCCTTAAGTTGAATTGAAGAAAAGCATAAGGAAAGGACATAAAAAGGGAAACCCTTTAAAAAAGAGTTTTTTTTTTCCAAATTTTCCTTTCAATGTAGGACACTAAAGGTAAATGAGTTTCCATAAATAGAAATAATATGTAAAATTATGGAAATTAGATTAGGATAATTGAGCTAAAAATGGCTGCCAATTTAAAATGTCAAGAAATTTACTAAAAATCACAAGAGTGATTTTAAATTTAACCTTTTTATAAAAATCGAATATAATACATGAAATCCTTGCTTAAAATGCATCTTATCAAGACCACCAATTTTTGTCATCTAAATCTTTCTTTATTATAAGATATCTTGATAGATTTCATGACTTACAATTTACCCTTTTTTAGAGAAGGGTATAAAGGCTTAACAATACTCTTTCGGTACATGGGCTCAAGGAGGTTCTTAGCCTTACTAGGCTTTGTGGTTTGAATCTCGAGTTTAGGACATTTCTAAACCATATTTTTTCTATTTTTTCAATGTTGCTTATTTTCACCCTCTTTTTTTTATATTTACAATTACATAATTATGTAAAATAATTATTGTTAAGTTGGTGTTTTCTCATTCAAGTGATATAATAAAAAAATATATTTTATTGAGAAAAAACATGCACATGTAAGTATTACTCTTTTACAAGCAAATGAAATTTAAAAAAAAATAAGTTAGTACAACTACTTTTTATATGAAATATTAGGAAAGAAAAGTAGTAAAGTCACCGAAATATAGAAATGTTGTCATTTTTTAATCTTAAAATTTTGCACACATTATCAAATTTTGCAAGTACTTCATAGTGTTAGTAATTTAAATAGCATTAGTATCCCTTTCCTATTTTTACTTGTATTGTTTAGATAGATCAAAGTAATCATCATTTTCATATTTCTCCATTTCTTATCAACTATATTCCATTTCTATCCAATCATATACTTAAAGTTGTACTTCCTCTAGAATTTCTTAAATGACATAAATGTCGAAGAAAAATGATTTGGGTGTTTAAAAATTAAATAGAGATGAAAATAGTAATTACTTTGATTTAATAGATAGAAGTAGCATCATAAAAAATGATATGAATGATGATTGAAATATTAACACTATAAATTTAATTTATGAATGAGAGTAAGAAGTGTTTGATGGTGAGCATGAATTTAAAAAGGGAACAAAGTACCCTTTTGTTTCTTAGTACTTTGGTGAAGAGAAAAACAAACAGGCAAATGCATGAAAGTAAATGAGTTATAGAGCATTTTTATTTATCCACTTGTTCCATTTTTCTTCTCTTATGATTGAGTTACTAATCATTTTTATTTGTCTAATGACTTAATGTTGCAACTATAGTAGCTTCAATTTTTAATTTTTTTTTTTTAATTTGTTACTTTTACTTGACAAAGTTGCATAGATTTTCTAAGAGAACATCACGATTACGGTCAAATTAATCTCTTTTTTTTAAATTTGGAATTAACAAGGTAAAATTGGGGAAAAAGCTACATTGCATGATTTTCGGGACTTTTTTCAATATTTAGATTAATCTTTTACTATAAAAAAAATTTTAAAAATTTTCCTAAATATAAAAATAAGGGTTAATTCCTCATTTGTGCTATTATATAACATCTTTCAAAACCTTTTCCAAAAATCTTTCTCTCAGGGAACCCCAATGTTTGGGGGGACATTTTGAAAAAAAAAATTTTAATAAAATTTAGGGTCAAAGAATTAAATTCTAATTAAAAAAAACAAAATACACTTTTTTTCAATCAAAATATAGGGGGAAAAAAATTAAAAAACTAAAAAGGGAAACATTATACACTTTTTGGGGGACAAATTAAAAAAATTAAGTACTAATTTTTTTTATGGGGCCCGTACCTATCCATCATGTGTCACATTTTGGCCAACCTAAATTGTTTTATTTTTAAACACAAAAGAATTTTTAGGGGAAGAGGGGGGGAGAAAGAACTTTAAATTTAAATTTTAAATCACCTTTTACTTAGATTGAATTTAATTTTTTTGGTTTTAATTTTTTAGTTTGGGATTTTAAAATGTATTTTTTTTTTTACCAAATTTTCAAAAATTTTGGGACACATATCTCAAGTTACCGATTTTTTTTTTTAAAAAAATTTTTGTATCAAATAAGGGGGGACCCTTTTATTTAAAAAATTTAAAAGGTTTTTTTTTTTAAATTGTCAATCTCAAAAGATAGATAGCTAAGATAACATTGTAAAACGCCATTAATTTTTTTTTTTGGGGATTAACAAACTTTTTTGAAGTCTTTTTTTCTTCTAGGGTTTTCAGAGCTTAGATATGGGTTCATATTTTTAAAACTAATAATATGAAAAACCCACAATCATAATAAATAAGCTTAAAGCTTTTTAACCCTTTCCCAAAGGGCATATTAAATCAAAAAAAAACTAATAAGCAAAAAACCCTTTTCTCAAGTTCCCCCTTTTCCCACCCCCCGAGAAAATTTGATAAGTTGAACAAAATTTTTTAACCTAACAATTCTTATTTTTACCATTAACCCCAAGTTTCCCTATAACATCCTTAATTGGGCTAATTTCTTTTACACATCGAGTCACCCTTTGTTGATTTAACTTGGGGGACAAAGTTTTTTTGTGTTATTTTTATTTTAGTTTGGTTTTTCATACAATTGTCAATTATTTTACAAAAGGGTTTTTAATTTCATTTTTTTTGCTAAGGAAGTTTTTGATATTTGATGAAATGGTTTTATGTCCCAAAATATTAAGTTGAGCGTAATTTTTTTTTCAGAAATTTTTTTATGCAATTTTTTTAATTGTCTTTCATGAAAAACTAATGAAAATATGTTAGTTAGAAACTACCTTATAGTAATGTCTCATTAAGCTACAGTTTAGTTTAAATATTTTGATGTTATTTACCAATAAATGTTTGGATTATTTTATTTAACGCAAATTTTTATGAAACTTTTTTTGGGTCTCAATTTCTTTTAAGATTAGGGGTGGAAAAAATAAAAGGAAAAAAAAAAACCAAATCAACCCACAAACCAAACTGAAAATACAATTTTCCTTGCGGTTTGGTTTAAAAAATTTTAAATTTGAAAAAAAATGTTCATTTGTATTTGGGTTTTGAAAGAATAAATAAAACCATTCTGAAAATAAAACTAAATGTTTTAAAAAAAAAATTAGTAAAATTTTTTTTGGGAAACAAAGAATTCTTTTGTTGTAATATAATACTTGAAAAAATTTTTATTTTACTTTTATAAATATATATTTTTAAATTTTTATTACTAAAATTTTTCATAAATTTATACTACTTGACTCAAAGTTTTATTATGCTTTTTTTTTTATTGTTTGGTTTCTTAGTGACAGAATATTGACTTTTTAACTTTAAATTATAATACTTTTTATTATAAAAAAAAATTAAATACTTTTTATAAGAATACATGTTTTGAAATTACTTTCCTATATTAAAAAATATGGTTTTTTGGAAAAAAACCCAAAAAAACCCCCAAAAATTTTGGGGTTTTTGAAAAATTTTAATTAAACCATATGACTTGGTTAAAAGTTAAAAAAAACTTAATCGAATTTTTTATGGCTTGGATTTGTTTGGAGGAAAACCCAAACCATTTCAATCAGGCCCCTTAAATTTAAGACCTGCTATTTTTAATTATAAACTTTATTTTATGATTGCCTTTTTTCCTTGTATTTATAAAATTTTGTATAGGTTTTTTTTGACTTTTTAATAAATTAAAGGAACAGGATTGAAACACAATTATTGAATGGGTTAGGTTTGAGTTTTGTTTTTTAATAAATTTAAAAAATGAGTTATGTTTTGAATTGAAATTTTCTAACATAAAATTTGGACAAAAATGGGGGTTTAAAATGAAATTTAAAAAATTTTATGAATTCATATATGGGCTCTACCAATAGGAAAAAAGGAAGAAAAAAAAAGCTTTAGTTTTGCAAACAAAAATTTTTTTATACATAACAATCCCATATTGACTGCAAAATTAAAGTGTAAACCACCCTTTTTTTTTTCCAAATATCATAAATTTTATGCTTCTTCTTTTCGAGGTTTTTTTCCGTAGCCCCGGGTCTTCTTCCCCCTGATTAGGGGGAAACCCAATTCTCTATATTTACTATAGTAAAATCTAAAGATTCCTTTACTTTTATGCCCCACTACACTTTTTATAAAGCTATTTTCCCTATCCCAATCTCGATTCCCCTTAAAAACTAAACCCTAATTTTTATTCCCCCATCCCCCCAACAGTGACAAAAACCTTTAAACCTTAAGCCCCCCTTTTCGTCAATTCCACCCCATCTTCCTCTTGTGAATCTATCCCACCAAATAGTTAACCCCAAAAAAACTTGTCAAGACAAAAAAAAAAAATCCAAAAACTTTATTATATTGGGGTTGAAAAACCCCTTTTCTATTTGCCAATGTGGACCCAATCTAATAAAAAATTTCCTTGGAAGTGGGAAAACTCACGAGTTTGGGGCCCTAAATTAAATTATCATGCACTACTTTGTTTTATTTTGTTCCTAGGTTTATTTTTCATTTTTGACATTCCCATGGCATTTGGTTTGTCATGTATAAAAATTACTTTGCCCCCTAGTTTAAGACTCTTTTCTCTTGGTAGTGGTCTCTAGGCTAGCCCTTTTTATCTTTAAAGTTTACATATCTTTTTTTGTCTCTCTCCCCGTTTCCAACCCAAAACTTTATCCTATGCATAGCAGTTCCCAAGTTAGCTTTATTCCCCCCAAAGAAATTGCAAATCTATGTCGTTGTCTTCTAGTTAATCAATTTTTTAGTTTTTTTCATTAATTGTTAGTCAGTTAAATTTTTTAAGCTTTCTTTTAAATTCATTCTATTTTCTCCTTTAATCCACTTTTTATTTTTCCTTTCAAAACCTAAATGGGGCTCTCCATCAAAAAGAATAGACATGGAAGGCCAAAATGTAAAAAAGGGAAAAAACCGAAAACTTGAACTAACACTAAGGGGTGAGGTGATAATTAAAAAGAAGATTATATTAGTGTGTAAGGTAATATCATATAAAATGGGAACAAAAAAGCTTTTATCCTGATAAAGAAAACTTTGGAATCTTTTGAGTCTTTCCAAACTTATGAATGAAAGTAATTTTTAGGTATACAATTAGGGGTGTCATCAAGATATAAAATAATCAAAGATGGTCCTTGGAACTTTTTGGGAAATTGTTGGTTTTGAAATTTTTAGGAATCTCACTAGGAAATAAATGAAGTGGGTTAGATAGATGCCCTTTCTGGGTGCAAAGCATGGTTTAAAGTAAAATAAAGACAAATAACAAAGCAGCTAAGCTTGGTACTCATGGAGAAGTGCTAAAAGTCGAACTACCAATTAAAAGGCAGTGTATGAGAGGTTTTTTTGATGGTTAAATTTAAATTGTTGATTCAAGTCTTCCTTTTAAGAAAGGCACAAAAGTAACCAAAACAAAGTGGAAAAGATATTTTGTGAAATTCCAAGTATAAGAAATTACCAAACATTTGTTTTAGGTAAAACCACTTGGGGCACTCAAACTATAAGCTATGGTAAAGAATTCAACCCAAATTATGGTAGCTAGTTGAAAGTAAATTCCTTTTAGACCGATATCAGAACTAAAGGGCTCTATAAGAAATGCCTCCCCCCCTTAATCATCTTCAAAAGAAGTCGCTTTAAGCGAGCCATGCCCTTCATTTGGCGCTGGATTCAATGTTAGTCAATCATCTACTAGGTGTGATATAAGCTAAAACATTCAATAACCTTACCCCAACACCTATATCTTCCACATAAAAAGACCTAACCCACCCATGCAAACTATATACAAACCCAAACCCTAAAATACTCCAATCCCTAACAATAACAACCTCCTACCTTATTGATACTTCAACCCCATAACTCATCCTTAATCTAAATTGGTACTTCTCATAAAGGCTAAGATGAAGTCTCTAACTTTATGAAAATAATGATCAAACCTCTAACCTAACAAAGACTAATCCATCTCCACTTTAGAGAAAACCTCCTACCAATATATTATGGATTCCCAGACTCACTACCTCCTCTCTTCAAAAACCTTAAACCTCATAAATACTTACCTTCCCACCTCATCCTAGCTTAAAAATACTAGCAATTAAGAGAACAACAAAAGAGGCTAAAGTAGAAATAGCTAAACACCAAAAGTGGAAAATGATTGAAGCTGCTTCGTCTAATGAGCATAAATAAGGGCAAAGAGGGAATGAAAACCAAAGAAAGCACAAACCAAGCTTTTCAAAGTTACATATTCCTCCTTAACCTGGATTTTTCATTGATAATGTTCCAATATCTTTCTTAGAGACCTAAAGAATGGATGTGATGGCTGTCCAAAAGCAACCATATGGGAACCATGATCATCGTCAACTGGAATTGCTAAGGATCGGGGTCTCACTTGATAGTTCAACATCTAAGAGACCTCATTCCAAACATAACCCTAACGTTGTGTTCCTTATGGAAACATAGAATTAGGTTAAGTAAACTTAACTTAATCATATGGAAGAGGAGGTTTAAAAAATGAGTTCTATGTTGAGCCCGAAGGCTTATCTGGAGGGTTAGCTTTATTGTAGACATATGAAATGGTCAAAAGAAGTCCTTTTTGCAAATAAGAATCATATTACATGACTTTTCCCTAGTTGATGGGTCCTTCTTAGGGCTAGTAATTGGTACCCGACCTATCAATCCAAACATGATACGACTTGATTTAAATGGTTTAGGTATAGGAAAAAGAACACTAGATACAAACAGGTGAGACCTGTTTGGATCGTTTAAATTTATGTCCAGGTTTAAGTTAGGGTCCCAAACTCATTTAAAAGCGCATCTATTAAATAGGTTTGTAAACAAATTAATGATTCGACCTATAAACTCGTTTATTGTAAATAAGTTTATATTTCTTTTATTCCTTTCATTTTTAGCGAGAAGTAAAGAAAAATATAAATGGTCCAATCAATTTACACTCTATATGATAATTGAGACAATTAAATTATACAAATATTGTTAATGGGTAGGGTTCCCTTCTATCTTCTTTCTCCTTCCTTCTAAATTCCAATACAAGGCAAGCATGTTTTGTCTGACATCCAAAAACTCAAGTTTGAAACTTTTCTCAACTATCAAAGCTAGTATGAAATCTAGAGTTTTTTCTCTCTTTTTTTTTTCCCCGTTATTTTTTCTTTATATTTTTTTCATCATGCTACGATAATGATGTAATAAACTATTAAACTTATTTATAAACCCTCTATTAGAATTTCTTATAAGAAAACATGGGCCTCTGTTATTTTTCTTCTTTATAATGTGATACGATTAGATTTTTTTTTTCTTATAAGAAAATAGATTATGGATAGTTTAAAAAAGTAATACATCACAACGTCTGTTAAAAAAATTTTTAAGTAGAGAATTTTGATTATGAAGAGATAATCTATTTTATATAGAAGAATTTAATCATTCTTTGATTGTTTGTAAAAAAAGTTTTATGAGGAAATACTAGAATTATGACCTTAAGATTCTATAGTTGGATTTTGATAAATCTTAAAATAAGAAAGGTGATTAAGGAGGTGTTATGTAATTTAAGTTTTAGGATTTTTTGTTTAAATTTGATTAGATTTTATTTCATTTAAAACTTTTTATTTGGATTGTAATAATTTGCTATGATATTTGTATTTGTAGAAATTTTAAATACTATTATTGTTCATTTACCTTTTACATGCATAAATGTCTTATAGATTTTTTTATAATTTTTTAATCGATAAATGAGTTAAAACCCTGATAAGGGACACACTAACTAAAAGGATTAGGTTACAGGTTTAGGTATTTATATACAATTAATAAATGCGTTGTGTCATGAGTTGAGATTTTTCAAACTGAGCCCGTTTAAACACGAAAACTAAATATAATACAACACGACATGACAACAAAATTGCAAACCCATAGTCCCTTTTCTCATGTGCTTCTTGGATGTATGGTAAAACGGATCACTTACTTAGGCATATCTTGTTAGAACCTAAAGGGAGCTTTTAGGGGTTGCCCGAAAATTTCCATGCATGCATGTAGTATGAAATGGAAAAACCCCCTTACAAGTTTAAAAATTTTTAAGATCTAAATGATAAATCATTAAAATTATAAATTTTAAGTAATTTAAATTTTTTTTAAAAATATAAATATAAATAAAATATGAAAGTTTTATATCTTCAAATCTCGAATCGTAGAGAATCGGTATCCCCCACCAAATAAAAAGACAAAATATCTAACTTTACAAAAAGTAGAAGAATTAAAAATTTTATTAAATTCTAAACTTTAAAAATTTTTACAAAAGATGTTTAGTATCATCTATAAATAACTCAGCTTTTAAAAATTAATTACTTTTTTATCTTGCACTTGGTACTTTGGGCTTGTCCCAATCCCAAAATAAGTAAACCTGCAAAAAAAAACAAGGGGAATAAGCATAAAAAAGTTTAGTGAGTTTGTTCCTCACCACTAATTTAAGCAAGTTATCAAACTTATTTTACCAAAGTAATTTTCTTCACACAAAATGAAAGGAGGTTAGATGAATGCAAGCAATATATCCATAAGAGTCTTGAACTATGGAAGGGATAGAATTAGTCGTTTATACTTCGATTATTCCCTGTACTTAAACCCTAAAGGTACCTAGTTATCGATGAGGGTTTAAGGGCACCCCCCTTTTAGGCATACTTGACCCTTATCCAGTCAAGAAAAAGAGTTCTACCTAATGGTGGATTCCAAAAAAGGATTATTACCATCCAAAGGGCCCCCCGGGCACAAACTGGAGCCTTCTAACCAAAATTTGTAAGGTTTACAAGACAATAAACGAGTCCCCTCGTATTAAATTGGAAAAACCCATGCTAACTTTGCTAGTGATAAAAAATTTTTTTCCCGGGCTGCAAACCCTTTTAAAACGTTAAAATATGTTTAAGATTAGAAAAGCTTTTTAAAAAAAATACTTTTCCCCAAAATTTTGCAGAAAATAGCATCTTATCCATACATTTTTTGAGTTATGACATGTGCGTTTTAAAAAGGTTTTTCTGGTTAGA
>JAMXBC010000087.1:0-50161 GCA_024138005.1 Lumnitzera racemosa | reverse complement strand
TTAAAAGCAACCCTTTATGACCTCACCCTAAAGTGACAAACTATTATAGTTTTTACTACATTTTTGGTTTTCCCTAACCTCAATAAAATTTTAGAATCGGGATACTTTTTGGGGCCCAAAGGGGTTTCCACTGACCTCACTTTCAAATTTAAAGCTTTTTGAAATTTTTGTATGTATTCTTAATAGTGAGTTTCCTTGTTTTGGGTTTCTTAAACCTAAGAAAAAGACCCCTGAAAATATTTTTATCCAGCAAAAAACAAAAACTCTAAAAACTCTTTTTCTCCCCGAGCCAAAAACAAACCCAAACTCTGTATCCACCTAGCCCTTTTCCCAGGGCCCGAAAATTCCCCCAAACCCTTTTGGGTAGCATATCATGAAAATTTAAAATTTGAAATGTTTTTGCCCTTATCATGGTCCTCACACTAATAATAAATAAAAGACTCTTTTCTATCTTGTTTTCCCATTTTAAGGTATTTTTTAAAGCATTCCCAGAACCATCAGAGCTCCGAACCCAAAAAGCTTTACATAAACCCAATAACTTGGGGTACACAAGCTCTCTTTTTTAACTTCAAAATTATATCTCCTTCTCTTTTTTTACTTCTCCAAAGCCCTATCTACCTCTAAACATGTCCTCCTTTTCCCTCTCCCCTTGGTCTTCTTGAGCTCAATTTTCCCTTTTTAAGGCAGGCTGAGCATCAGGGATACCGTCTCCAACTTTGGGAATATTTAAGGAGTTGGGGAAATGCCCTCAATGGGTTAAAGGGGGAAAAACATGTGAAAAACTTGATTCAATTTAACTATCAATTTTTTTCACTTCATCAAATCGTTCGTTAAAGCTTTTTTAGGGGGGTTTTAAGGGTTGTCAACTATGGTAATAACACTATTATTGTCGTTTTCCAATTTCCCGCATTTAACTCGAATTAAAAATCTTTTCTCAAAGAATCTTGTCCCCCAAAAAAAACATATAACTTTTATTCCCCCTATTTTCCTTAAAAAAAATTTTACATTATCCTTTCCCTCAATCATTATACATACACACAACTTCTTCCAAAGAATACCAAGGTCCCGGGGGACCCTTTTCCCCCGGTAAAAAAAAAAAGGAGCCTAAACAGATAAAAAAAAAAAATTTTTTTTTCCCCCTTTACCTAATTCCTTTTTTCATTCCAAAAAATTGATCTAATAACTAACCAAGTCCAATACAACATAAAACTGTAATAAACTTTAAATTAAACCTTCCTTTTAAAGAGAAGTCTAAGCAGCCCAAAAATTTAAAAATTAAAATTCTTTCCTTTTGCCAACAAAATTTTAAAAATTTTTTTTTGTTTTTGTTTAAAAGGGTTAATTTAAATTTTTTGAGTTCAAAAGAAAAAAAAATTAATAAAATAAGGATTTTTAACCTCTGGGAAAAAAAGGAAAACTAAAAATAATGTAAAATTGAGCATGTAAAAAATTTGATTTAATCCCTTTTCCCCCATATGGGTTGAAGGAAGACCGGGCTAAAACTTTTTTTAACAATCATTAATGTAAATTACTCTTCCTAGAACTATTCAAGAGAGCCAAGGGGCTTTATCGTTCAATATTTATAGACTTCTACAGGGAAAAAAAAGGGGGTTTTTTTACTTTCTACTGATTTCCATTTTTAAATTTTTTTTAAATTTTTGGGAATTTCTGTTATTTTAAAAGGGGTTATTTTTGAACTTGCTACATCCTTTAGTATAACAAGTGAAATTGAAGGGTATTTCCCTTTTTGTTGTTTTTCCCAAATTTAATTGAATTTAAATTTAATCAAAGTACGGTGAAAGTGCAAAAATTTTTAAAACTTGGGGAAAATTTTTCAAAAAAAATATTTTGGAGAAAAAATTCTATTTGAAAAAAACTAACCCATTGGAACCCCACCTTCCCTGATAATAGAATATTTTTCGGAAAGTTTTTGCATTTTTTAAGGAAATTGACAAATTAACATAAACATTTAAAGTGATCCAAGTTGGGGTGTTTAAATTTTGAAGAGATTTTAATAAACACAATTAGAATTTGAAATAAGTAATTCCCCCGAAAAATAAAATTTCATACTATTGGGGTTTCCCACAAGAAACAATCATTAGGGTAAGATTAATGGGTATTATTCTGAGTGGGAAAACAAGTCTATATTTTTGGGGCCAAATTTGAATTAGATTACAAGTTTTTGAAATTTCGACCTAAGTACACAACTGATCTAGCGATTTTGGGATCCTGAACCCTGAAGAACACTTAGAAGCAACTTGAAAGAAAGTTCAAGAATTTTTTAAAGAAGCAACCCATCTAATAGTAAGGAAAAAAGAGCACGTAAACGTTGAGATTTAGAAAAGACATAAAGGTCATCCAGAATGAATAATCAAAACTAAAATTTGAGCTACCATTAGAAAACTTTTTTTGGAATCCAAAAGATGGTACCCCAAAAGAGTTCTAACCATTAAAATTTGGGCCCCCATCTTTTAGGGAAATTTGGGGAATGTATAAACTAAGGAACAAACCAGTAGTAAATCTACCTATGGCCTAAGAACAATGTCGAATTTTCCCCCGGACCGAAACTTGGTTTGGGCCCCCAAGCACTAGCATTGCTTGACCCGTGTTCAAGCAAATACTTTTGAGATAAAGCTGATTTTTAAAACCCAAATGTTTCAACAGTGCATCCAATTTGAAAAATTTTAGGGGTTAAGTCAGAGGAGCTATCCACTAAGATTGTTCCCATTCTCATTGATGAAAAAAGCAAAAATAGAAATTGAACTTTATGTCAAAAAACTCTAAAAATATTTGGCAAGAGATGGTAAGCATTTATGAGAAAAATTTCCCATAAATCAAAAAACTAAGCAAAGAGTCAAAACCCTTTTTGTTTAGAAAATTAAAGAGATGGAAACATTATAGAGGGGGTTTAAGAATGGAAGGACCCTGCTTGGGAAAATATCCTCATCATGAGCTTCTAAAATGGAAACAGGTTTAGACTTTTATAACTATTAACAAACAAAACCCAAAGCAACCCCTTGATGTAGCTACGGGGGGAAGCTTGAATCACAAGTTATCAAAGCAATGCATCCATTTATTTAAAGACAAGGCCCAAATAACCACTATTAGTATCATCGTAAAAAGCAAAAAGAGAAAAGACTAGTGGGAAAGATGAATTGGATGCTACTTCCTCTTTAGCTCAAAGGGGGGAAAATTTTTTAAAAAAGGGAAGTTAGACATCATAAAGATGGGTAAAACAAAGCTTTAATAGGGGTGGTTTTTGCTTCACAAGTTCATCTGAGTCAGATAAATTAGAGCAAGTTGACTACAATGAAACCCCTTTTTAGACCCCGCAATGATCTATTCACAACACATATAACCCGGGTTTTTGGGGGGCCCCTCCAAATTTTGGGTGGATAATAACAATGGAAAAAGGGTTTGAAAAAGCACCTCCCAGAGTTCAAAGAAAATTTTCCTCCTCCTCAAGCTAAACCAAGTCATTGGAAAAATTTTGGTGCAATTTTTCAATTTTTCTAAAGTAACCTCAATTTGGGTACTGAAAAAACTTTGAGAAACCCAAAGGGGGCAACCTTTTATAACTTAGAAAACCAAATTGGTTTTGATTGCAAAAGCACTTTCAAAAAAGGAAAATCCCAAAATCCCCTTTTTTAGGAAATACGAGGAAAATCCAAAGGAACAAGTTAAGGGGGGGGGTGGCTTTAAGGAATGGGAAAAGTTTGGGAACCCCCTAAAGGTTAAGGAGAAAGAGAGCGGGAGAGGGTTTGGGAAGGAAAACAGATTTAAAACGAACAACTAAAAAGGAAAAAGGGGGTTTCCCCATCCCAATTAAAGAAAACAATCCATCACTAAACCCTTCCCCAAACCCGATTTAGAAAGGTAAAGGAATTTATGAGCGTATAGCAAATTCTTTGGGTTTTTCAAAAAAATTTCACATTAATTTACCCTTTTGTGAAGCATTAGGGGAAAAAAGCCTAAATTGCCAAGTTTCCAAACATTGTTATCCCAAAAAATTTTCAAATCTTAGGGGAGAAATGCTCTATTATAATTTTTTAAAAAAGCAAACCCCTTTAAACTTAAGGACCAGGGGAGTTTTTCCATACCAATTTGGGTAAGGGTTAAGTTTCACTTAAATTTTGGCCCTAGTTTGGGTAATGAATTTCTCCAATAGGAAAATTTTTTGTAAAACGGGACCCCAAATGGAATTTTGTAAAAGGGAGAAAAAGGAGTGATTGGATGAAATGTTTAAAATTGAAGGAAAAATTTTGGGGGGTTTTTAAGAAGGGTTTAATTTTATTTCTGTAAGAAGGAAAAATTTTTGGAAAAAAAATTTAAGGGGGGTTGTTAAGTTAAGGGGAAAAGAGGGTTGAAAAAAAATAAATAAAAAAACTGTAAGGGGGCCTTTTGGGGGAAACCCTAAGAAAAACAAAGAAACCCCTCTTTAAAAAGTATATTTTAAAACTGCAAACCAAAAATTTTTCATATAAATTTTCAAAAAAAAAATTTTTTAAAATCATTTTAAAGAGAAAAACAATAAGAGGGGAAAATTGAATTAAGGGTAACCTACCCTTTTGGGAATGTCCAGGCTTTTTTCAAATTCCCAATTATACTTGGGATTAGGGAGAAACCATTTTAAACTTGCTTTTAAATGGGACTTTTGCATATTGTGGGATTTGGGTTTTGGCCCCTTTGAAAAATTTAAACGGCTACCTTTCAACTTTCCCATTTGGGATCTTTTTGGTAAATTTTGCAAAAAGAGGGAAAGAGAAATTTTCATGGAGTTTTTTTAATTTTTGGCGAAAAATTTTAAAGGGATGTCTTCTAACTTGAAGAAGGTACCTCAAAGAGAAAGGAACCCAAGCCCAAATTTAAATTGGGAAAGGGTGACATTTTATGGTAAAAACAAAAATTATTTTGGGTCATAAGGAAATAAAATTTAAGGGGTTTAAGGTCGACATAACTAAGGTTGAAGTGATCTAAAAAGCTAATGCCACCATCTTTGGGTTTAAGGCTATGGCACTTTTTAGGGCTTTTTGGGGATTTCAAAGGATATTCAAAAAGGTTTTTTTTCCAAATAGCTAGCCCTTTTAAAAACCAAATTTTTGGGGGGAAAAGGGGGAATGCACCTTTTTGAATTTAATGCAAATTTGGGTTTTAAACCCCTTGATTTAAATTAAAAAAAAAAATTAAACAAATGCCCCTAAAAAGGGATAGTTCTAGATTGGACTTTTTTTATTAATGTGTGATGGGAAGTGATTTTATAATAGGCCCCAAAATTTGGGGTAGAGAAAAAGGGTAGATAAATTCAACCAAAATTTTTATTCTAGTAAGATTCTCACTCAACTTGAGAAAATTTCAGCACAACTAAAGGAATTTTTGGGGAATTCCCTTTACTTTTTTGATAATTTTCCCAAAAAATATCTTTATTCTTTTTAAAAGTGATTTTTTTAAAACAGATCATTTTATCTTTAAAATATCTTCTAACTAAGCTTGATTTAAAAAAGGCTTTTTTAAAAAAATTCATAAAAAGTTTCCAAGATTTTATCATAAGGAAAAGTTCTTCCAGTTTAAAAATTTTTTTTGGGGATACCTTTTTTTTAAGGAAGAAAATTTTTGAAGTTTTTTACTCAAAAGGGATAATATCTTTTCCCAAATTGTCTAACTACAAATTTTGGGGCCTTTAAAAAACCAATAAAGAAAAGTTGGGGTTTTTTTCTAGAAGAAAATTTGGATTTTAGGAAAAAAGGGGGGAAATTTGGGGGTAAAAGTCTCCGGGAAAAAAAAATTAAAAATTTTTTTTAAGGAATTTTGATTTTTTGGGGAATAATTAGGGGGGGTTTTTTTTTTAAAAATAAATTGGTAATTTTTTAAAGTGGGTCAAGAACCTTCAAAAAGAAAGGTTTAAAAAATTTCTAAACATTTTTTTAATTTGGGGGGTTTTAGGTTCCCCAAAAATATGCCCCCTTAAAAAAGAAGACAAAAAAAAATTTTGGATTTTCCTCACCTTGCTCAAAAAAGAAACATCTGGTAAGTAGGGTTGGAAAAAGATACCGGGACGATTCCATTTTAAAAGGGTTTTTGGACCCAAAAAACTAAAAATTTACTAATTTTAGTAAATTACTTTTTTCCCAAAAAATTTAAACTAGTTTAAAGATAAGAAAAAAAATTTTGATATTTTGTTTTTTTTTTAAAACAAAGTTCCAAAAAAACTTTTTTTTTCCCCCATAGTTTTTGGGCCATTTTATACTTAAAGGCCCCAAAATTTAAGGGTTATTTTTTTCCTGGGGAAAAAATTTAATGAATAGTTAATGATATTACCCAAATTTATTTTTAAAGGAAGAGAATAAGTAAAACTTACTTTAGTTAGTTAAAATCAACCTGGAATTTAAAAATTTTATTAAATAAATAAAAACAGAATTTTAAAATTTTAGAAAAATTTTTTTATTTTAAATCAAAGGGGGCCCCCAAGTTTGTTAGTCATTTAAAAAAAACACAAGGGCAAACTAAAAAATTTTTTATCAAAGGGGTTGTTCCCCCAAAACATTTTGGGCAAAACTTTCTTTTAGGCTTTTTAGTGGCTTTTTTGGTTTCTTTCTTAAAAAAAAATAAATGAATTTTTAATTTTTTGGGGGGGAAAAAATTGTTTAACTTTTTAAGACTAGGGTTTTAGTTTTTTTTAAATTTTTTTAAACAAAAAATTCCCCGGGGGGAACAAAATACTTATTAATATTTTTAAAATGGGGGGTTCCCCCTTTATCACTAATATGCAGTGTTTTGAGAAACCCTATTAAAAATTTTAAAAATGAAAGAGTTTTGCAAATTTTTAGGGATTAAATTTTAAAAATTTTGTGGCTTAAATGGTTCCTCATTATAAATTTAATTCTATGAATTTTTGAAAAATTTAAAAAAGGGAATTCTTTTGATGTTTAAATTTTTCCGGGTTTAAGGAGGGAGCCCAAAAGAGATTCTAAACCCCTACTAAAAATTCTTTCCCTCCCACTAGGTTTAGTTTTTTTTTTTAAAAGCAAAGGGTAAGAAAACCAAAATAACCCTAATTTGACTTGGATTCTTTTTAAAAAAACCAAAGTTAACCCAAAATATTTTTTTTTTAAAGCCCTTTGAAAAAATAAAGGAAAAAATAAAAAACCCCCGGGGAAAAGGGGAAAAAAAATAAAATTTTAAGTTATGAAATATACAACCAAAAACCCAAGAGGGGGGAAAAAGGGGCCAAGGGATATGTGGGGGGGTTTTTTTTGGGAGATTTGAGTAATTTTAAAAATTTTGGGGAAGGAAAAAGAAGGAGAAGGTTATAGGTTTTTGACCCCTTTTTGGGGGGGAAAAATTTGAAAATTTTTTGGGAAAATTTGTATTTTTTTTGTTTGTTTTTAGGGTTTTTTTTGACATTTTTGAGCCCTGGTTAAAGTTAGAAGAAATTGGCTAAAAATTTGAGAATTTTAAACTTTAAAAACCGGTATTTTTAAATTATGAAGAATGATTAATGATTGAAAAATTTTGTTTTAACTTTTTTTAAAATTTTTTTTAAAAGGAATTTATTGAAGACAAATTTTGGGTTTTAAAAAAAACCACTTTTTTTCTTGTTTTTTTTTCAATTTTTTTTGAGCACATTTGCAAGTTTTTTTTTTTTAAAATTTTTAAAAAAAGGAAAACTAAAAAAATTTATGGGGTTTGTTTTTTTTTTTTTTAAAAAAAATAGTTTGGAGGTTGGGAAAAAACCCTTCCACAAAAACCCCCCCCCTGGGAGTAGGTACAAAATTTACCCCAAACCTACAAAGAATATGCCTTTTTAACTAGTTCTAGATAATAGAAGGGGAACTTTTAAAATTTAAACACATTTTGATTGGGGAAAAAGGGGGGGAGAAAAAAAAGGCTGAAAAAACAGGCCTAAGGGTAAAAAAAATTCCTTTTTATGCCAACTTTTATTTAAGGGGGAAATGGGGGGGCCAAATTAGAATATTGCAAAAATTTTGAATGGGGTAGAACTTTTTTTTAATTCTAAAATTTAACTTATAATTTTTTAAAGTTGTTGTTTTTAAAGGGGGATAAGGAAAAACAATTTAAAATTTTATTTTAAAAATTTAAGGAAATTTAAAGGAATTTTTAAGAAAACAAATGGGGGAATTTTTTCCTAAAAAGGGGGTACATTAACCCAGTTTTTAAATATTAAAAATTTTTAAATATCCCCGGGGCTATAAAAATAATTTTGGTTAAAAAAATTTTTTTAAAAAATTTTTTACTTAAAATTTTTTTTAATTTTTTGTTTAGGAAACCAAAAAGGGTGGTAAAAAAGCACAAAATAAAAATTTTAAGGGCCAAGTATAAAAAATTTAAAAAATAACCCTTTCCTCTTTTAAGAGTTTTTCCCAACCCAAAGATTTTGGGAAAAAAGGGGCCCAGTTTTTTGGTAAAGCCCAACCGGGGTTTTGGGTTTGAGTTTTAAAAAAATTTTAATTCAAACTTTTTGGTAAAATCTTTTTCCCAAGTTATCCCATAAAAGGGAAAAAATGTTTTTATTTAGAAAAATTTTTTAGGGACCCAAAAAAGGGGGAAAAAATGCTAAAAAGGGGCTTTTTCCCAAATTTTAAATTTAGAAAGGACAACCGGAAATTTTTTAAAAAACCCCAACCGCTATCTTTCCTTAAGGAAGGGGGAATGGGGAAAAGGTTTTGAAAAGGGGGAAGGGAACCCATAAATTTGGGATTGGGGTTAAAGGGTTTGGGGGGAAAAAATTTATAAGGGTTTGGAATTTAAACTAAAAAATTTTTTTAAAGTATTTTTACTGAAAAAAATTTTTTCTTTTTTGTTTAAAAAAAACATTTTTAAAAAAATTTTTAAAAATTTAGGTTTTTAATAAATAACAATTTAATTTGTCTATAATTTTTTTACAATCCAAAATTTAAATAAAAGAAAAATATTTATGAAAAAATTTAAAAGTTTCTCACTAAAAAATTTAAACTAAAAAGGTGGTTATAAATTAAAATTAAGAAGGAAAACCAATTTTTTTTTATATAATTAAAGGGATTAAAATAAAAAATTTAGGTTAAAAAAAAATATTGGGGTTTAAAAAAATTAATTTTGATGGAAAAAAGGTTTTTTTTGGGGTTGGGAATAAAAAATTAAAAAGGGGGGAATTGTTAATTTAAAAAAGGGGGAAAGAAAAAATTTTTTATTTTTCAATTTTTTTAAAAAACCCCAAGGTAGAATAAAAGGGGAAAATTTACCGGGGGATTTAAAAAATTTTTCCCCCTAAAAAAATTTATATAAAATTAGTTCCTAATTTAACCCCCACAAAGAATTTGCCCCCTTAAAACTTCGAAAAAAACCCTAAGCAAAAGGGTTTAAAATTTTCACTAGGGGAAAACCTTTTTTTAAAAGAAAGGGGGTTTTTTTGAGGGCAAGTTTAGGGGAGAAATAAGCCAAAAAAAATTTTTACCTTGAGAGCTATCCAAAAAGGGGGGTTTTTAAATTTAAACTGAAATGGATACACAATTAAAATTAAAAAGTTGGAAAATATTTAGAATTTTTTAAAAATTTTTTTTATGGTTTTTAAAAAAATGGGGGGTTTTTATTAAGCCCTAATAACCATATAAAACCCAATTTTTTTAAAATTTGTCCGGGGGTTTTAGGATTTTTTTTTTTTAAAAAAATGGGCAAAAAGGATTTTCCCCAAAAAGGTTAAAGAAAAAAAAAATTTTTACCAAATTAAAAAAGGTTTTTGGAAAATAAAAAATTTTTTTGGGTCAAAATTTGGTAAAAAATTTTTATAGACCGTAAAAAAGTGGGTTTGGGGCCCCAAATTTTAAGAGGGGGGAATTGGGGTACCAGACTTTCAAAAATTTTTTTAAAAAAAATTATTGTGAAAAAAGGTGAAATTTTTGAATGGGTAAAGTTAGAAAAATTTTCAATTTAAGAAACATTTAAATCCAGATAAATTTAATTAATAATTATAATGTGAAGGGATTTTCTCGGTTTTTGGGTTTGTAGAACAAAAAAATTTTTTCATATGAAAAATTCCCGGGGGAATTTTTAAAAAATTTGGTTAAGGGTTAAAATTTGGGGACTTTTTTAAAAAAAGGGGGAAATGTAATATTTAATTTTTAATTTTTTTTTTAAAAATTAATTTTAAAAAAATTTTGTTTTTTAAAGATTAATTTTGTTAAAAATTTAATTTTTGGAAGTAATTTTGGGGGTGATATGAAAAATTGCGGTTGATACGTTCACCAAAAATTAAAATTTAAAAAAAAAAATTTTTTGGGTTTTAAAAAATAAAATCAATGGAGGAACACAATTTTTTAAAGGAGGAATAAAAAACAAGAAAAATTTTTTAAAAAAATAAAAAAAAAAGGAATAATTAAAAATTTTAAAGGGGATAAAGGGGTTTAAAAATTTTGGGGAAAAATTTGTATAAAAGACCCCAATAAAAGAAATTTTTTGGTAAGAAAAATTACAGGTTTTTGTTGGGAAAAAAAATTTGACAAGAAAAAATAAAAAATTTTGGTTTTTTGGGGAAGGAAAAAGGGAAAATTTAAAGGTAGATCAAATGTTTAGTCCCCAATTTAAAACGAAAAAAACCGGGTCCCCTCCCCGGGTATTAATGGAAATTGAATATTTTTTGGGGGTTTTATAGAGTCCCCCCAAGCTTAATTAAAATTCCAAGGGTATGGAAAGGGAAAAAAAAAAAGGGTTTTCATTTTTTGCCCCGATTGTGAAAAATGGGTTTAAATTTTAAAAAATTTAAGATTACGGGGTTAAAATAGTTTCTAAGGGAATAATTTTGTTCCTTTGGGGATTTAAAAAAAATTTTGGAAAAAAATTTTTGTAAAGTTAAAATTAAAAGGGTTAGCGAACAAAAAATAAAGATATTTGAATTTGCATTTTTTTTTGGGGTTAATTGGTAAAATTTCCGTTGATTTTTTCCTATTGAAAATTTTAAACAAATGGTAATTTGGTTTTAAAAATTTGATTATTTATTAAACAAAAGGAATGCAAGATTGATCAAAAATTTAAAATAAAAAGGGGAAAAATTAATTTTTGTCGAAAAAATCCCAAAAAAATTTTTTGAAAAAAAACCTTAAAGGAATTTGTAAACAGTTTGGTTAAGAAACCCAAAAAAGGATTAAAAATTTTTTGGGGGCTAAAAAAATGACCTTAAAAATTTTTAAATTGGGGAAAATTTGGGTTAATTTCGAGTTTTAATTTATGAAAAATTTAGTTTTTTTAAAATTTTTTTAAGAACCGAAAAAAATTTTAAAAAGATAAATTAAATAAGTTTTTAAATTTGGAGGGAAAAAAGAAGGGGTTCAAAGTTAAAAAAAATTGAGCAAGGTTAAAAGGGGGAAAAAAAGGTCAAACTTGGAATTTGCTTGAAAAAAAGAGCTATAAAAACCAGGAAAAAACCCCAAAAAGGTTAAAAATATTTTTTAAATGTGTTGTTTTAAGTCATTTTTAAAAAGTTTTGAAAAAAATTTTTAAAAAAGGAAAAAAAGGGGCCCCAAAAAAAATTTAAAAAAAACCCTTATTTTAAAAAGGGGAAGGGTTTAAAATTAAAAACAAATTTTTAAAAAGAAAAAATTTTAAAAAAGCCGTAAAATTTTAAATTTTAAAAAAAATTAAAAAAATAAAAAAAAAAAAATTTTTAAAAATTTTTTGATTAAAAAAAGTGTAAAAGTATTTGTAATAATAATTTCAAAAAAAATTTAAAAAAAAATTAAAATACCTAAAAAAAAATTTTTTTAAACCACATTAATTATTTGGAAAATCAATCCCAAAAAAAAAAAAAAAAAAAAATTTAAGGAAAATCAAAAAAAAATAAGGAAAGGGGGAATGAAAAAAGTGTAGAATGGGGGGGAAAAAAAAAAAAAAATATTAACCAAAAAAAAACCAAAAAGAAAAAAAAAAATTTGGGCCCTTGTTTTTTTGTCTTATTAAACATAATTAAAGGGTTTTAAAAAACAAGTTATAGATTTTGGTCGGGGGAAAAGGGAAAAAAATTGAAAAATTGAAATTAAAAATAAAGGTTTTAAAAAAATTTTCCCAAAATTGTCGGAAATAAAAGAAAATCCCAATCCACCAAAATGTCCCCCCCCCCCCCAAAAACCCACTCCCTGGCCCGGGTTGGGGAAAAAAATTTAAACAGGGGTTTAAAAATTTCCATTTTAAAATTTTTTAAAATTTAATTTTGGAAAAAATTGTTTTAAAAAAATTTTTTTTTTTAATTTTTTTAAAGGGAAAAAGAATTTAAAACCCAATGAAATTAGGGAAAAAATTGGAAAAACCCAAATTTTTTAAAATTTAGAAAAAAAAGTTGGAGGATTTATATTTAATTTTTTTTTTTTTAAAAAAATTTTTGTAAAAAACAAAGAAGCCCCAACGTTATCGGTTTTAAAAGTTTGAATTAAAAAAATGTATAAAAAAAAAATTAAAAAATTTTCTTTTTTAAGAAAATTTTTCCAAAAAAAGGAAAAATTTTTAAATTGAATTTAAATTAAAATTTAAAAAAAAATTTTAAAAAATTATTTAAATTTAAATTTAAAATTAAAATTTCAAAAGGAAAAAAATGTTTTATTAAAAAGAAATACAAAAAAAAAAAAAATTTAAAAAACCAAAAAAAAATTAAAAAAAAAAAGAAAAACAGAAAAAATAGGAAAACCCAAAAAGGAGGGTAAAATTTGGAATTGGGGGAAAAAAATTAAAAAAAAAAAGAAAAAAAAAAAAAGAAAAAAAAAAAAGGGAAAGTAAGGAAATTTTTTCAATTATGTAAATTTTTTAAAATTTAAAAAGGAAAAAATTTAAAATTCTTTGAAATTTTGGAAAAAAAATAAAAAGCCAAAAGTATTTTTGGTTAATTAAAAAAATTTTTTTCTTAAGTTGGACAACCAACAAACGAACCTAGAACGCCCCTTACCTATTGGGGGAAAACCACCAATTCCAAGGGGAAGGGTTTTTAAACTCCCAATGGACCGTTTTAAAAAATTTTGAAAATTTTTTAAAAAATATTAAAAATTTTAAAAATAAAAATTTGGAATTAGTTTTTAATTTAATTTAAAAAAATTTTTTTTTTTTTTAATTTTTTTGAAAAATATATTTAAAAAAAAATTATTTTTAAAAAAAAAAAAAATGGGAGTGTGCAACAAAATTTGTGATAAAAAATTAAAAGATGCAAACCTTTTTTTAAAAAATTTAATTTTTAAATTTTTAAATAATTTTTAAAGTTTAAAAAATTACAAAAAATTTTTTAAAGAAATTGGAGTTAAATTGGGGCCCAAAACAAAAATTTTAGGATTTGAAAAAAAAAAAATTTTATTTATTTAGAGTAATTAAAAAAAAAAATGAAAAAAAAAAAATTTTAAAAATTTGAAAAGGGAAATTTCCAAACGTTTGAAGAAAAATTTTTTGGGTTAAAAATTTTAAGTTTATTTTATTGGGGAAATTTTTTGGGAATATGAAAAATTTAAAATTTTAATTAAAGAAATTAAAATTAGAAAATTTTAGGGAAAAATTTAAAAAAGGAAAAATAAACGAAAAAACCTTGGGGAAAAATTTTAAAAAAGTTTTTTTTTTTAAAAGGAGGTAATTGTTAAAAAAAAGGGTCTATAGGGTTTTAAAAAATTGAAAAAAAAAGTTTTTAAAATTTAAAATAATGGTTAATTTAATTATGGTAAATGATTTTTTTTAATTTAAATCTTAATAAAAAAAAGAAAAACCAATTTTAAAAATAAACAAAAGAAAAAAAATTTTTAAGAAAAAAAAATTAAAAATAAAATAAAAAAAAATTTTTTAAAAAAACCCCCTAAAAAATAACAAAACGAAATAAAAAAATTATTTTAGAAAAACTAAAAATTTGGTTTATAGGATTAAAAACCTAGGGTCCCCAAAGAAAGTACAAATCCAAAAAGGAAAATTAGATTAAACATGTTTATTTAAATTGAAATTGGTTTATTGGGTTTTTTGGATTAAAATTTTTTGTTTGGGGAAAAAGAAAAAAAATAATTCATTTAAACTCCCAAAATAAAATATAGATTAAATAAATTTAAATTTAAAAAAACCCTTAAAAAAATAGGTTTTCCAACCAAATACCGCCCCAAAAAAGGATAGCGCGGGAAGCAAATTTTTTTTTGCCAAACTGTAAAAGGGGGGTTT
This sequence comes from Lumnitzera racemosa, assembly GCA_024138005.1. Lineage (NCBI taxonomy): Eukaryota > Viridiplantae > Streptophyta > Magnoliopsida > Myrtales > Combretaceae > Lumnitzera > Lumnitzera racemosa. The sequence goes on along the minus strand of JAMXBC010000087.1, from coordinate 36,007 downwards.
TTTAAAAAAAAAGGTTTAATGATTAAAGGTAAAAGGGGTTGGGTTTTATTCTGCTGGTTTGGGGTCTAAAGGGGGAAAGGGGGTTGAATTTTTTAATTTGACGGGCCAAAAATTTGTCACTTTTACGAAAGAAAAGCATAAAATTTTGGAACCCCCCCCTTTTTTTTAATTTTTTGCCCAAAAAAATTGGGTTTCTCCCCCCAAAGCGCGTGAGGGGGGAAGAATAATCATTAAAGCCATTTAAAAAAATTCTCCTTTTTTTTAAATTTTTTTTCTCCTTTTTAATAATCCCCCCAAAAATTTTAAAGCGGTAATTTCCCAAACACTTTAACGGAAATTGTGGACCCTTTTAAAATTTGTTTGGGGGGCTTTGATTTTTTTTTTTAAAGGGTTTGCATCAGGATTCATTTCCTTTGGGGGTTTAATGCCCCCCAAAAAAACCTTTTGCATTTGATTACTAAAATTGCGTTAACCTGGTTAAAAGCCTGGTTGTAATTAATTTTTCCAAAAAGTAAAAAAGAAAAGAGTTAAAAAGCCTTTTTAAAAGAAAAAAATTTTTATTCTTAAAAAATTTGGATCTTTCCCTTTATTAAATATTTTTTTTTTTTGGGAATTCAAAAAGGAAAAAAAAAAGGGATTTCCAAAAAAGTCCATGGAAAAAGGTTTTAAAAAAAAAAAGAAAAAAACAAAGAAATACTTTTTTCCGAGTAAAGGGATAAATGCATTTGGGCCTTAAAAGCTAAAAAAGATCGAAGTTTCTGGTTTGTTTTTCCTTCTTTTTTTTTTTTTCTCATTTTTACCCAAAATTTGCCCTTGGAAATTTGGGTTTTTTTTAAACCTAAACCCCAAAAAATTTTTTAAAAAAAAGGGGAAATTTTACTTAATTTTTTGGGTTGGTAATTAATTCTTTTTTTTTTAAATGAATGTCCTTGAAAACTCAAATTTTTTTTCCTATTTAATTAAATAAAATTTTTTAAATTTGGGAAAAATTAAAAAAAAATTTTTTTTAAATTCGCGTATTTTTAAAATTTAAAAAATTTTCAATTTTAAGACAAAAAATTTTAAATTTAAAAGAAAATTAAAAAGGGAAAAAAATTACAAAAATAAGGATTTTAACAACCCCAAATTTTAAAAAAAAATTGAAGTTTTCTTTTTTTTGGCAAATCAAAAATTCCCAATTTTACTATTTTCCATTTTTTAAATTTTGGCCCCAAAAAGACCCCCCCCCAATTTGTTTTGGGGGGTTTTTTAAAAGGTGACCCGGGTCACGGGTTGATAAGAGAAAAATTATTCCTCTTTAACGTTTCCAAAAAATTTTTTGGGTTTTAAAATGTGGGGGAAGGGAAAAGTGACCTTTTAAAAGGGGGTAATTTAAAATACGAAATTTTTTAAAAAAAAAAGGAAAAAAATTTAAAAAACACCAAAAGGAAAATTTAAAACAAATCATATTTTTCCTTAGCCTTTTTCTTTTTTTAAGTTTGCCTTTTTTTTAAAATTATAAAAAGAACAAATTTCAAAAAATTTTTTTATAAAGTTTAATTTAGAAAAAAACTGGGTTGTTTTTGTAAACAAAATTTTTTTTTTGTTTTTTTAAATTTTTGTTGAAACATTTTTTTTTTTTTAATAGTTATTATTTAGGCTCAAAAAGTATAATAAAAAATGAATTGTGAGCAAAATTTTTGTTATTTTGGTAATTGAAAAAAAACTTACTTTATTTTAAAAAATTTAAAAGGCCCTTTTTTTTGGGGGGGGGGTTTAATTTTTTTTTTTAAATTATTTTGGAACAAATTTTTGGGATAAAAAATTATTAAAAGTTTTTTATTTAAAAAATTTTTTTTTAAATTTTAACACCTTTTTTCAAAAATTTAAAAAAAAAATTTGGTTTAAATTAATTTAAAAAAATTTTTATCCTAAAAATTTCCCCAAAAAAATATTGGGAAAAAAAAGAATTTTGGGATTTTCATTAAGGGAAAAAAATTTTATATTATTTTTGTTTTTTTTTTTTACCTTTATTTTTTATATAAAAATATTTTTTCCCTTTTTCATTGGTTTAATATAAAAAATAGCTAATTTTAAACTTTTTTAAAAATAACATTGAAAAATTCTTTTTAGAAAAAAGTTCTTGTTACACTTTTTAAAGTAAATATTAAATTTTTTTCTTAAAAAAATCAAATTTTTAAAAATAAATAGAAAAACAAATAATTGAAAAACCCCAAATAAAAATTTTAAAAGATTATAATTTTATTAAATAAAATTTCAATTTTTTTTTTTTAAAAATTATACAAAAAAATTTTTTCCCATTTTAAAATTTTTGGTAGTTTGTTATTTTTTAAATAATATTTTTTTAAATACGTTTTTTAAAAGGAAAAAAATTTTTTTTAAATTTTTTGATTTTTAAAAAAAAATTTATTAATTTTATTTAAAAAATTTAAAAAATTTTTTTTGGAAAGGTAACCTTAATTTGGTTGTTAAAAACCTTAAAATTTTTTATTGGGTTGGCCCATTAAACCTTTAAAAAAAAAACAAATATCCCCCCTTATTTTTTAAATTAACCCCTAAATTTATCCCCCAAAAATTTAATAAAGATATGCCCCCTTATTTTAAAGGGAAAAAAATTTTTAAAATTTTTTAGAAAAATTTATTAATTTTAAACCCATAATTTTTTATGAAAATTTTAAATTTTTTTTCAAACCAAAAATTTTTTCTAAATAAAATTTTAAAAAAGGGAAAATTTTTTATTTTTTTTAAAAAATTTTTAAAACCTTAAATTTTAAAATTTTTAAAATTCGAATCAAAATAATATTACACTTTATAAGTTTTAAAAGGGCCCCTTTGTAATTAAATTTAATTGAATTTAAAACTAAACCATTTTTTTCCGATTTTCTGTTTTTATTTTTTTATAAAAAGGAAAAAAATTTCCCCATAATTTTTTTCCCTTTCCTTTTTCTTTAATTCTTTTAAAAGGGAAATTTTTTATTCCCCAAATGAAACTAACCACTTCCTTTAAAAATTAAAAAAAGGGAAAAAATAAAATTCAAAACCACCCCCCTTTAAAAAAAAAAAGTTTTATTTTTTTTTTTTTCGCAAATTTTTTTTTGTAAAATAAAAAATTTTTCTTTTATAAATTTTGTATATTATAATTTTTTTCATTTAAATTTTTAAAAAAAAATGTAAAAATAAAAAGGTAAAGGTTTTTTTTTATTTTTTTTTTTTTCTTTTTTTTTTTTTCTTTTTTTTAAAAAAGTTTTTATTTTAAAAAAAAACCAAAATAAAAAAAAAAATTAAAAAAGGGTTTCAAAAGGAAATTTCTTTTAAAAAGGGGAAAAAAAAACGGAAAACAAAAGTTTTTTTAAATTTTGCTTTAAAAATTAAAAAGAAAAAAAAAAATTTAATTTTTTAAACCAAAATTTTTAATTAAAATTTCCAATTTTTTGGGAATTTTTTTTAAATAAAATTAGATTGGTTGGGTTTTTTCACTTTAAAAAATTTTCCACCCTTTTTTGGGGAATTTTGCTTGGGATTTTGGGTTTGGGAATAAAGTTGGGTTTTTTTAAAAGAAATTATTTTCCTTCACCAAAAAAAGAGTTAAACAGAAAAAGATTTTTTTGGGGAAATCTTTTTTGTTTTAAAGGTCCTTGTCCCTGAATCCCATTTATTTAATTTTTGTGCTTCTAACCCTTAAGATTAAATTTTAAATTTTAAAATAATTTTTTAAAGAAATTAATTAAATCCCCTTTTTTAAATTTTTTTAAAATTTAAAATTTTGAAAATTTAAATTTTATTTCAAAAATTTTAAAACAAAAAATTTACAAAATTTTATGAAAATAATAAATTTTTTTAAAAAAAATTTTATAAAATAATATCTTTAAAGGATTTTTTTAGGAATTTTTTTTTTATCCTTTTTAAAATACAAAATTTTTAAAAATTTTGATTTTTTTAAAAAAAATTAAATGGGATTTAAAATAATTTAAAAAAATTTTTGAAAACTAACCTAAAAAGTTTATATTTTATAATATAAATAAAATTAATTTTTTTGCATTAAATTTAAGGAAAATTTTTTTTAATTTTGTAAAAGAATTTAAAAAAAAAAAAAAAATGGACATTTAAACCAAACCAAACCCCAACCCCATGAAAAAGTTTAAATTTTTTTGGATTAACCTTAAAACAAAAACCCTTTTCTTTTTTTTGCCCCTTAACTAAAATTTAAAAATAATAATTAAAAAAAAAAAAATCAATTCCCCCAATTTTACTGTTTTTTAAATACCCCCATAAAATTGAAAAAACACTTTTATTTCCAAATTATAAAATTTTTAAAAATTAAAATTAGTTTTTAAAAAAAATTAACTTGTTTTAAAAAAAATTTTTTAGAAAAATTTTTTTAATTTAAATTTTTAAATAATACCATAAAATTTTTGTTTTTAACCCCTAATTTTTAAAAAGTTTAATTTGGGGAAAAAATTTTTAAAATTTGGTTTTTCTTTTTGGAAATTTATAAAAATGGAAAAATTTTAATTTTTTAAAATTTGTTGGGGTTTTTTTTATTTTTTTGAAAAAAATTGGAAATCAAAAAGAAAAAAAAAAAATTATACTTTTAAAAAGGGTTTTTTAAGGAAATTAAAAATTGTTTTTAATTGGTAAAAACTTTTTAATTTGGTTAGTGTTAAATATTTCCCCCCAAAAGATTAAAATTGAGTAAAAATTTTAAAAAGGGAAGAAAAAGGAAAAAAAAAATGAATTTATTTATCCTTCTTCTAAAACAAAATTTTTTCCTTTTATTTTTAACTTTTCCCTTTTTTCCCCCCTTTAAAATTTCAATTAAATTTTCCAAAAATAAATTCATTTATTTAAAAATTTTCTAAATCGATAAAGAACACATTGTTTTTCAAATTCTTTAAACCCCAATTTTTTGGGGGAAATAAAAAGAACCAAAACTTCAAAATTCTAAATCAAAAATTTTTATTGTTAAATATTTTCCAATGGGGCAATACAAATTGAAATTCAAAGTTACTTTTATATTAAATTTTTTTTAAATTCTTTTTTAAAAATTTTATCAATTTTAAATTTTAAAAAAGGTACATTATTTTTTATATTTCTTTAAAATTCCAAATTTTTTTTTAAATACAAAAATTTTTTAAATTATCCCTAAATTTTGGGAATGGGTTTTTTTTTAAATTTTAAAACCATGGGTTTCGTAAGTTTCAAAAACTTCCAACAGTCTTATTATTAAATTTTTAATCCTTAAATTTAAAGTTAAACTTTTTCAAAATTAAATTTTATTTTAAAATTTTCAACCCCTACTTTCCTTCCAATTGTTGAAAATTTCCCAAATTTTATTAAAAAATTTTTCCCTTTCCCTTTCTTTTAAAATTTCCTCCCCCATTTTTTTAATTTTAAAAATCCCCCAGACAACCCAAAATTTTTAAACAAAAGAAACAAAGGGCTATTTTATTTTTTGTATTTTTTAAATTTACATAATTTTTTTTTTATTTATTTTCAAACAATTTGGGTATTTTTAAACCTTTTAAAATTTTTAAAAAAAAATTTTTTTTTTAATTTTTTTCCCTTTTTTCTTTCCCAAAGATTTTTTTTTTTTTTACTCCCAAAAAATTAAAGTTTTTTTTTAAACATTTGCCTAATTAGTTTTAAACCCTTTTTAAAATTACCAATTTAAATTAATACTGTTAAAAAACAAAAAAAATTAAATCCCCTTTAGCTCTTTTTTCCCCAAAAGGTACTTTTTTCCCTGGTTTTTTCCAACTTATATAGTTTAAGAAATTTTTTTCTTTAATTTTTTCGCAAATTTTGTTATTCTTTTAATTATTTAACATTTAAGAAAAAATTAAATTTTTAAAAAATTATTACCCAAAAAATTTTTGTTTAAAAAATTTAATTTTTATTTCCCTTCATATAATTTAAAAATTTAAAAATAACAAACCCTTTTTTAACTTTTTCCCCTCTCAAAGTAAAGTTTCTTTTTCCAAAAATTATAATCCCCAAAAATATTAAATTTTCTAAAAAAACCCCTTTTAAAAAAACAATCCTTTTAGATTTTAAAATGGCTTTTTTCTGATTTTATAAATAATTTTTTTTTACTTTTCTGTTTTTAATTTAAAAAAATTAAAGAATAAAAAGGAAAAATTTTGGGTTAAAAAATAAAAAAAAAAAGGGTTTAAAATTTAAATTTGTTCCATTTAAAAATTTTGGGAATTTTTTGGGAAAATTTTAAAAATTTATAAGTTTAATTTTTTAAAAAAAAATTTAAATAAGATTTTGGGGAAAATTTTTGTATTATTTGAAATTTTTAAAAATAGTTTTTTAAAAAATTAATTTTTGGTTTATAAGTAGGAAAGAAGGAATTTTTTTAAGGGGAAAAAAAAAGGGAAAAAAAAAAAGGGGGGAAAAAGGGAAAAAAAAAAAAGAAGAAAAGAATTAATCTTTGGGAAGAAATTTAATAAATAATTTTGTTTAAAAATTGTTCCTTATTAAAAAAGATTTTTCCATCTTTTGGGGGGAAAAACCAAAAATAATTTTATTTCTAATACTTCCCAAAAATTAAAGGGGGTATTAAATTTTTAAAATTTCACCCAAAATTTATTAAGAAAAGTAAATGCTTTAATTTAAATTGAAGTAATTTAAAACAAATTCTTTTTGGGGAATTTGGTTTTTAATTTTTTTAAATTTTTTTAGGGTTTTTAAATTTTGTTCCAAAATCTTTAAAAAAATTAAAGGAATAATAAATTTTTAAAATTAGAAGGTTTAAAATTTCCTAGCGGGAAAAACAAATAAAAGAAAAAAAAGGGGAATATAATTTACAATTTAAAAATTAATTTTTCATTTTTAGGGGAAAATTTGGGGTTAAATTCCTTTTTTTTAATTTTTTTTTTTTTTGCCTTTTTTTAATTAAAAAAATTTAAAAAAACAAAAGCTGGGCAAATTTTAAAAACCAAATAAAGGGGAAACAAATTTTGACGGTATTAATTTAAATTTTTTAAAATTTTTTTAAAAAATTTTAAAAAAAAAAAAAAGGGCCCAAATTTTTAAATTAAAAAATTTTTTTTAAAAAAATTAAAAAAATTTTAAAAAAAAAAAGGGAAAGTAGCCTAAACTTTTTCCCCTTTTGTTTCAAATGAACCAAAAATTAATTCCCCCCAAAATTCTTTTTTTTGGGGGCCCAAAAAAAATTTTGGAAAAATTTTTAATTTTATTTTTTTAATCCTATGGAAAACCCTTAAAAATTTTTTTAAAAATTTGTTTTTCCAAATTTTTTTTAAAATTTTTTTTTTAAAAACCTTATTTTTTTTTGTTTTTTTTTTTTTTTAAATTTTTTTTTTCCCCTTTAAATTAAAAATTTTTAAATTTTCCAAAAAAAAAATTTTTTTTTTTTTTAAAAAGGGGCAATAAAATTTTTCCCCCTTTTTTTTTAAAATTCCTTTTTCCTAAAATTTTTTAAAAAATCAAAAATAAAAAAACCTTTTTTATTTTGATTTTAAAACCTTTAAAATTTACAAAAGGGGGGAAAACCTTTTTTTTTTTTTAAAAACGGATTTAAAAAAAAAATGTTTAAAAAATATTATTTTTTTTTTTAAATACAAATACTTAAATTTTAAAAAAAAAAATAAACCTTTAAATTAAAAAAAATTTTTTTTTAAAATTTTTTTTAAATTTTAATTAATTTTAAAAAAATTTTTTTTTAAATTTTGTTTTTTCCCACACAAAAAAAAAATTTTCTTCTTTTTAATTTTTTTTTTTTAAAATTTTTTTAATTGTTTCCAAACTTTTATTTTGGGGTTAAACCCCCTTTTTTCTTTTTTTCTCCTTTTGAAACCCACCCCCCCCTGTTTTTTAATTTCTTGTTTTTAAATATTTTTTAAAAATTAAAAAACAAAATTACCCAAATTTTTAATTTAAAATAAAAAAAACTTTTTTAAAATAAAATTTAAAATTTTTTTTTTTATTTTTTAAAATTCTTTAAATTTTTGGGAAAATTTAATTTTGGAATTTTTTTAAAAATTTTTTTTTTTAAAATTTTTTTTTCCCTTTTATTTTTTTATTTAAAAATTTTTTAAATAATTTTTTAAAAATTTCTATTAAAAATAATTTACTTATTTTTTAAATTTTTTTTAAAATTTAAAAATAAAATTTTTTTTTTTTTTAAAAAAAAAAAATTTTAAAAAAAATTTAAATTAAAAATTTTTTTTTAAAAATTTTTTTTTTGGGGGGGGGGGGGGGAAAAAATTTTTTTGGGGTTTTTTTTTTTGGTTATAAAATTTTTTTTAAAATTTTTTAAAAAAATTTTTTTTTTTTCCCAAAAAACCCCTTTTTTTAATTTTTTTTTTAAAATTTAAAAATTGAATTTTAGGAAATTTTAAAAAAAAAAAACCCCCCCTTTTTTCCTTTTTTTTTCTTGGCCCCTTTTTTCCCCCCAAAATTTAAATTTTAAATTAATCCCCTTTTTTTGTTTTTTTTTAAAATTTTTTTAAAAAAATTTTTTGGGGTTTTTGGAATAAAAAAAAGGGAAAATTTTTTAAAAATCAAAATATTCAAAAAAATTTTTTAATTTTAAAATTTTGGGCCCATTTAATTTGGGGCATTTTTTTTAAAAAAAATTTTAAAAATTTAAATTTTTTTAAATTTTTTTTTTTTTTAAAAATTCAAAAATTCATTAAAATTTTTTAAATTTCTTTAAATTTTTTTAAAAAGATTTTTACAAAACCCCAAAAATTTTTTTTAAAAAAATTTATTTAAAATTTCATATTTTAATTTAAAAAATTTAAAAATTTTTTAAAAAACTTTATATTTTGGTAAATTTAAAAAATTTTTCCCAACTTTTAAAAATTTTTTTAAAAAAAATTTTAGAAATAATTTTTTTTTAAAAAATTTTAATTTTCCCCAATTATTTTCAAATGTTTTTAAATTTTTAAAATAAGTTTTTTAAAAAATTTTTTTTAAAAAAAAAACCCCCCCCAAAAAATAAAGCTTTTCCCAAAAAAAAAATTTTGCAAATTTTTCCCCCAAAAAAAAATTTTTTTTAAAAAAATTTTTTTGGGGGGGGAAATTTTACAAGTTTCAAAAGTACCTCATTGGGCTACTGAAATCTTTGAGAAACCAAGGTGCTCCATCATAACTTAGAAAACCAAGGGGTTAGATTGCAAAAGCACTTTCAGAAGGACCCAAGATTCTTGTAGGAAAATACTGGGAAAACCCCAAAGGGAACAATTTAAAGGGTTTGTGACTTTAAGGAAGGAAAGAGTTGTAAGCTCCTAAGAGAGTTAAGGAGAAAGAGACGAGGATGATGTTTTGGGAAAGGAAATCAGGTAAATCGATCAAACTAAAAAAAAAGGGGTTTCCTATCCCAATTAAAGAAAACAATCCATCACTACCAATCCAACCTGATTGAAAGGAAAAGGATGATGACGTAAGAAAATTTTGGGGAATTTTTCAACAATTGACATTAATTACCATGCAAGATTGGGAAAAATGCCAAAATATCCAAGTTTCTCAAGGCATTTTTACCCAATAAATTGCATTTTTAGGGGAGTGCTTATTATAATTTTAAAAACAATATCCATTAATTTTTGGTCCGGTAGTTTTTACCTACATGTTTGTTGGGTGATCTATCGAGAAGAATTTTGGGGGACCTTAAAGAAAGCTTTAATCTCAAAATATATACCTATGCAAAAGATTGAATTTGGGTGCATAAGAATGATTAAATTTGGCTTTGGGTCTATGATTTCCAAGAGGGTAGTGGAAGATATTTTTGGTAAAGGGTTAAAGATTTCATCTTCCCAACAGATTTGTGGTCCTAGAATGGTGAGGAGGAGTTTTCCCACCTATTGGGAAGCCCTTTTTTTTGCTAAACAAGCAGAATTGATGTCAAGGGATGGTAGATTTGTCCCCAATAGGAAAGAGAGATGGGGGTTCGGATGCCAAATGTTTTCAAGCAATCCCTGGCAAGCGAGATAAGCTTTTTGAGGGATTTTCTAAGAAGACCCCCTTAGAGTTTTTTTACTAAGAAGGAACAAAATTTGAAAAAGAAGATATATGAGGTGGTTGTCATTTGGAACTTAAGTTGGCAAAGAAAGAAATTTGGGATAGAAAGATCAACTAAAAAAAAATCGCCAAAAGGGGCCTTCAATGGGAAAAAACCCAAAATAAAACTAAAGCAAATTACCCTTTTACTTAGAGTAGCATTTTTTGCAGACAATGCATTTTTCCATTATCATTTCATCAGAACTTATTTCAACATAGAAGAAAAAGCTTATTCAGTTTTTAGGAGCAAAAAAGGGGCAAAAAGGAAGAATTAGATTTTAAAGGGGAAAAGCCTATCCTTTGTACTTACAAAATTTTGTGGAGGAAATTAAAGTCAAATTTAAAAAAGGGAGAACAACCGAACATGAAAGGGGAAAAAAAAAGAAGTGGTAAATTACGGGATGTAGGGCTCACTACCAAATAATACCCCCAGATTTTTTTGGTTCAATAGTCTTGAGAATAGTAGTATACTTGGAGAATGAAAAGAATGAACAAAAACCAAATGACAAGTCCTGGTTGGGATGTGCATTGATTAGGGAGACTCAATGATACTCCCAAGAAGGCCCTTTCCCTTTACCCTTCATTGACAGATGTTAGAATGGTTATAAGTCTGAACTTTTACTTTCTTGAGGGAATGCCCGGCATTTTAAAATTTCCCAAATTTAATACTTGGGGAAATAGGAGAAGACCACTTTTACTTGCTTTTAGGGATTTTTTGCATATTGTGGGAAGTGTTTGGACTTTGTAAGTAAGGGGTCCCTTTAAGTTGATGGGGATCTCTTTGGTGAATTGCTAAAAGAGGGAAAGAGAAATTTTCATGGATATTTTTTAAAATTTGGCGACACTTTTTAAGGGGTGTTTGCTAACTTGAAGAAGGCCTAAAGATGTAAGGGGCAAGTTGTTCTAAAAAGGAAAGTGGGGCATTTTATGGACAACAAAATTATCTTGGTCATAAAAGGGATCAAATAAGGGGGTTAAGGCGACATAACTAAGGTTGAAGTGATCTCAAAGCTAATGCCACACTTTGTTAAGGAATGCCAGCTTTTAGGGGATTTTTTGGGGTTTCATAGGGTATTCATTAAGGATTTTTTTCCAAATACTAACCTTTAACCCAAAATTTTGGAAAAAGGTGCACCCCTTTTAATTTTAAAGCTAATTTTTTTGAGGCCCCTTTAGTTATTAAAAAAGAAATTTAAAAAAATGCCCCCATAAGGATAGTTTAGATTTTACATTTTTAGTTAAAGTTGATCAATGATTCTATAATGCGCAATATTGGGGGTAGAGAAAAGATAGATACTTTCTAACCTAATTATTTGCTAGTAAGTCCACTCACTTGAGAAAATTTAAAAAAACTAAAAGGAAAATTTTGGGGATTTGCTTTACTTTGATAAATTCAATTTTAAACTCATTCTTTCAAAAGTGGGTTGTTTATACGATCATTACTTTAAAATACTTTAAATAAGCTTGATGCAAAACTAAGGTTGTTAGATTGGGGTTTTTGCTACAAAGTTTGATTTTGGGGAAAGGGGCAAAAGGGGGGGCGAAAAATTTTGCTATCGATCATTATCTAATTAACAGTAAAACATTAAAAAACGCAAAAGGGAAGATATAATGACAAGTTTCTAGAAGAGGGGTTTTTTTGTTGTTATGCCCCAAGGAATATACTCGTAGCTTATTGATAAGCAAAAAAAAATTTCTTAGTAGGGAAAGATTTACCACAAGACTTGGCTAACATAAGGACAAAGTTCTTCTCAATTTAAAAAATTATTTTTGGGTGATCCTTTTCTATTAGAGTGTAAGTACTAATTATTTGATGTTGTGTTTCACACAAAAAGATAAAGTACTTGTTCCCTTGTCTAACTAGCTAAAGGGGGGCCATTACAGTGCCATAGGATGCTTTTAAAAGGCATGGAGGTTTTTACTAGCCAAACATATTTTAGGATGTTTTTTGAGATTTTGATGGCTTGCGATAGATCTAAGGATAGAAATTCTCCCAAAAGGGGAAAAAGTCCCCAAAAATTAATCTTGGAAAGTGAAGTCTTTTTGTTTTAGGGAAAATTCAGGGGCCATTCCCTTTTTCTTTAGGGCAAATTTCACTTTGGTACAGAGATTATGTTAAAGTGGGGCAAAATCAAGCCTACCAAAAAAAATGCTAAAGTAGTAATGAAAAACTTAAAGAAGTTTTTCACAAATTTTAAGGGATCTTGAGCATTGAAATGTAGGGGGGCTTACTTTTTCAATACTCAAATTTAGCAGTTTTTAAGAAATACGAAGTACATCATGGAGGCCCCCTCCCTTTTTACCCAAAACAGCGGGTTTAAATAAAGGTATTAATAGGGGTTAAAGAGAATATTGGAAAAGATTGTAGCTCCAATAAAAAGGAAGGCTAAAAAGTTAGTGATTTTGTAACATATAGGACTGTTACGAACTCCCCTTTGGTACTCACCTTACAAAATTGGTTTTTGGAAAGGTTTTCCATTTACTTTTAAAAACGAGCACAAAAGGCTTTTGGGCATCAAAGCAAAAATTTGTCTTGGAGTACTGGAATGAAAAATCTCTAAATCAATAAATTTAACAAATGGCCTAAGGGTTTTATAAAAACAAAAAAGTGTACAAAAAGTTAAAAGTTGCAAGATTCAAGAAAAAAAACAAAAAGAAATTCAAAAAAGGGGAAATTTATACTTTTATATTTTTCAAAAACTCAAGCTATTCCCCAGGAAATTAATCTAGGGGGGTCAAGCCATTTGTAGTAAAGAGATTTAAAACCTTTATGGAACAGTGGGGGTAACACATTTTAAAAGGAACTTTAAAGGTTTAAAGGACAACAGTTATTTATACATGGGAAGTTGACCCGGAATGAAGGTAGGAACAGTTAAAACATCTCAAATTTCAGGAAATAGCTAAATCCCCTTTGAAGTCAAGCTTGGACGTTTAAACAAGCATGTATATTTTTTAATTAGATTTTTTCTTATTATTTTTTTTTATCATTTGTGTTGTTAAGTTTAAAATTTCTTGCTTTTTATTGTTATTTGCTTGCTTTGTTTTTGTGTATCGTATATTGTTGTGCAAAAAAAAAAAAATACGAAGAAGGCAGGCAATTTTAAAAAGGGAAAAGGGAAATTTTTTCCCCGGGGGACTTTGATGGGGGAAGGAAGGCCAATACACATCACAAAAACCCTGATAGAAGGAAAATATTTAATTTTTTTTTAAACCAGCATTAATCAGGCTATTACGGCCCTGATTAATTTAACAGGGCTAATCCACCTATCCTCCACCCGATCACTTCTATAGGGGAAATTTTAGATCTTTAAAACGTTGTAGTAAAAAGGACTTTACTTGAAATTCTTTTCATAGCTAGTTTCGGTTTTTTTTACGCTCGTGACTAGTAAGGTTTTAACCGCATAGTCCAATAATTTTGACCCTAGTATTAATCCAAGGGATCATGCCCGTATCAAACTTAAAAAGGCATCACGCCCTTGTCCAACGTAATCGCCCTTAAAAACCTTACTATTAAGAAAATTTTTCTTCCCCTTTTCATTTCTTCAAAATTTTAAAAATTACCCCGTAATTCACTTTACAAATTTTAAAAAAACTTCACCCCCCTTATCTTAACATAACCCTTTTTTAAACCCTTTCTAATCCTTGCCACTCATTTTCATCTCTACTACACTTTCTAAGGGAGTTTCCCTTTTTTTTAATTTTTTTTTCTTTACAAGTTGGTTTTGTAAAATTTTGGGTTTTTATATTTTTGTTCATTTTGATTTGTAAGTGTTTGTAAAAATTTCTTTGGGGTTTTGGTTTAAAGTAAAATTGACTTCGATTTTCATGACTTTGTGGAAATTTGAAATGCATGCTTAAACCCTAATTTTCATTACGTTACCAAATTTAGGGTTTCTACAAATTAAACCAATTTGAGATTTTTTTATTTTTAATAATTAAGTGTTTAGGATTGTGCAACTATTGGTTTTGTAAGTAATGATTTTGTTTTTTGTTTTTTTTTCGCAATTAATTTTTGTTATTGTTTTTGGTTAGTTGTTGAAAAGGGGAATAATCTACTTATTATAGATCTTTTAATACAAGATGAGTTTACAGGTTCCCCTTTTTGTTTCTCATGCTTTAGAATGGGAAAGGTTTAACATGGTTGTTTGTGAAAGGTTTTTTTGGGTTAGAAATGGGGAAGGGAGAATATAAAGTTTTAGTCTTAATGGCATGATCTTTGCCCTTTCTGTACTTGTTGCGTTTTGCAAATGGTACCTAAGAAATCATCAATAATTCTCAAAAGGAGGTTTAGTGTATCGTTCCCCTTCCCCTTTCTAGCGATTTGGTGCAAAAATTTTAAAGAAAGGCAATCACTCTTAAAAGGGGTATGTTTGGGCAAAAAAAAGATTTAAGGGTTTATCCCAAGAGATAATAAAAAGAATTATGTTGTCAATTAGGACATGTTGGGGAGAGTATGGTTAAAGGTATTAGTAGAGGTTGTTGGGGAGTAGACCAGGGCTGAAGTTTTTTACATCAGGAGAAAACTTACAAAAAAAACAACATTAGCCTTCCTTCAAAAATTCAAAACAAATATAGTACGTAGGTTCGAAAATGAAAATGTAACTTAGTACGTGCGGGGATTAATATTTGGGCAGAACAAAAAGAATGAGTTTGAAGATTTCCAGTGAGTCTTCCTTAACATACTTCTATAAATTTAAATTTGGAGAAAAATCTCCAAAAAGATAGTTTTAGGAAAGCAAGTTAAAAGCCTAATTTTTGTAGAAAATAGTGTTTAGCCTTCCACACATCCTGTAGGACAATTTAAGGGAACATAAAAGTCCCGGGGGCAGTAAGGGGCACAATTCTACCTTTATATATGTCTTTAAGGGGGAACCGGGAAAATTGGGGAAACCTAAATTTAATTCCTGGCAAAACATTTGATAAATAAAAGTAATTTTTGTTGGGGTTGTTATGAAATTTTAGGAATTTGAGGTTGTGGCCTACTGTGATACGCTAAGAGACTCTTACACTAACATAATAATCCCTTTCAATTGGGGGGTATTGCAAAAGTCTTTATCCTAATTAGACATTAAGGACCTTAGTGCTTAAATTTTACGCCAACCCCAACAAATTTCAGGTCAGTAATTTGAAGCGCTTGAAATTGAAATAGCTAAGATCAAAAACCAAAAGGGGATTGTGAATTTTAAAAAAATTACTACAATGGGCACGGCCCTTCCCCCCTTGTTTTTTCATCCTCAAAAACCCGGGATCAGGGCCCCAGCACCTTTGGTTCCCTTTACCAACAAGTGCTCACAAAAAAAGAAACTCTAATGATTGGGGAAAAAAAAAAGATTTAGGGTGAGGAGGGAAAGGGTTTGAAAAAGAAGTTAGTAAATTAGGGAAGAAACCCAAGGAACCTAGCAAGAAGCAAGGAAAAAGGGGCCCTGGAATGAAGTAAAAAGAGTCATCAAAGGAGGACAAGATGGCTCGGATGAAGAGACGAAGCAGGATGAAACTTTTTTTTTTTCTTTTTTTTTTTTTTTTTTTTATTTTTTTTTAGATTTACTAATATTCTAGAGTTTAACCTAAAGATGTATTTTTTTAGGGAACTCTCATATCGTGATTTTGTTATTTTTTGGGTTTTGTTTTCTTACTGGTTATTTCTTTTTTGTTCCATTTTTATGGTTTTAGAGGAGATTGTCTGATGGTTAAGACTTAAACTTTTATCAAACTTAAAAGAGGAGTCTTGTTCTCATTTTTATTGTCTTTCATTTTTTTTTTGTTTTTTATTTTTTTTGTGTTTTGTGTTTTCTTTTCCTTAAAAATTTAGGATAATGTTCACTTAAGTTGGGGAAGGTTTTTAATCCCCTTTTCAAAAATTCCCCCCTTAAATTTTTTGTTTTAAGTTAATTTAAATTTAAATTAAAGTTTGAATTTGACAAAATAGCAGTCATTGGTGAGTTAATTTTATGCCTTTCTTACTTCTTGTGAATTATGTTTATCAAAATTGGGGATAAATATAAATGAAGCACCTTACTTATATTTAATAAATGAATTTTGGGTTAGAATGAATCCAAAACTTTAGTTTAAAGTTAAATGGTTTTGTTTCTAAACTTACTGTATTATTCTCTTGTTAATTACTTTTAGAGCTCATTTAATCTTAAAAAAAGGTAAATGAAGTAATTCCTTATTGAGTTCTTGAGAATCCTCAAAATAGAGTAAATTGAAGTTTTTAAGGATAAATTGAAAGGGTAGGCTTGTCCTAAAAAAGGAAAAAATTGATCCGCTACTAATTTCTATCTTTATTACTTAAACAATAAGGATATATAAGGATTAATTAGAAAGGGATCGACTTTGGTCCTCAAAAAGCAAAGTTTGACCCCACGGGCTAATTTTTTTCTTTGACAAGTTAAAGAGAAAGGATTAGTCCTTAGAAGAGAAAAGGGGTTAACCCCCTTGCAAACTTTGGGGTTAAAATCTTGTACTGTTCTAAAAAGGGAGAGAAAAAAAGGAAAAAAGAAAATGGAAATGCAACATGTAAAGTTGTCCTGAAGGATTCAATAAAAAAATTAGAAATATAAGAGAAAGAGGGATGCAAAATACTTTTCTTTGTTATTGAGCTTAAGAAGTAATTGAAGGGTTTTGAAACACTTATGTGAGTAAATAAAGTATAAAAAATTCTTTTTTTTTTCTATTTGATTTTGTGTTCACTTTGTACTTTAAAGCTATCATTAAATATAAGAGTGAAGTTTCTTTTACTTGGGTTTGCTTTGGAAAATTGATCATTGTATTTTTCAAACAAATTGGGGGGTTATTGGTAGGGGGCAAAATAATTACTATGAATACTTTTTTAAATATACAATTGAAAAGTCATTTAAATTTTATCAATTTTTTTTTAAATGTTCAGAGGACAAAAAAGCTTATGTGGGAAGTTTGTAATTATAAATCACTCATAACCTTTTAGGACATTTTGGTATAAATTTCCATAATCGTGTTTATTTTTCCCTGTTTTTATACTTCATTGTGAATATTCAAATTTTTGAGATTCAAAAGCAAAGGAGCAAAATTCCAACAAACAAGGAGTTTAGAGCAATCATAGCCATGTAAAGAAATAATACTAAAGGAAAAACAAATTTAAATCATTATAGGCAGAAAAAAAAAAAAGGATTTGAGGATCAGCACCCGCCATTCCTCCCCACAAGTGGGTCAAAGGGGGTGACTAAGGCTGAACTATTTTTTCCACTTGTCATTGGAACTGCCTACTTAAAGGATGATCAGCCTCATCCGGCATGAGAGGTGGAATGTTATGACGAGAAATTACTTCCTAAGTCACAGCAGATAGGAGTAGACATTACTGTTTTTCTTTAAATTTATCCATAAATTTGGTGCATGGAATAGGTCTTAATGAATGTTTTAAAAAGGGTTATTTCGAGCCTTTTGACGAGAAAAATATAAATACACTAAAAATTTTCAGACAAGGATCATAATAATCAACATCATCAAGAAACAACATCCCCAACCTACAATACATCCATTTATTCTTTTTTATACCATTTTGCTTTTTGTTTTGTTTTTTTTTTATGCTACCAAGGTATATATCTTTCCCGGGCTACTCGGAGAGCCAATTGGGCTCTATCGTTCAGTATTTTAGACTTTACGTAGAAAAAAGGGGTTTTTTTTTTTCTACCGATTTCCACGTTTTTTTTTTATTTAATTTAATTTTTTGTTCGTTTTTGTTTTGTTTTCCCCTGTTGAGTATAGTTAGGACTTTCTACATTTTCTTTGTATGTCAAGTGAAAGGAAAGTAGTTTATTTGTTGTTTTCCTAATGAATTGAACTTAATTAATCTAATAGGTTAGTGCATGATATTTTTTGGCCAAATTTTCAAAAGAAATGCAAGAGACATTCTATTAATAATTTAATCCTTTGGAACACCTTACTCCAATATAAGATAATTAGGAAAAATTGTTGTATTCTTGGGGAAATTGAAAAATTAATATATCTTAATGCACCCAAGTTAGTTTTTAAATTCAAAAGAGATTTTAATAGATACAAAGAAGATACTTACATACTAGAATCCCTATAAAAACAATCATTGGGAAAGATTAATGGTGATTTATGCTGAGTAGTGAAAAAGTCAATCTGTTAAGTGTGTTTTTTAGTGATTGTTTTTATAACCATTTGTAAGTTTGCCAATTAGCTTATAAAATTAGTATAGTTTAGTTGGGTACTTTAGATTTTTAAATAAATTAATAACTTGTTAATTTGGATTTGTAGATAATAAAAAGATTAATTAGTACTTGTAATTGTATATGGTCAAAAGTGGAGAAAAACCATATACTCATTGTACTATAAAACCGATAGGTAAATTGCCTTTGAACCGAGTTAAGGATATAATTAGGCTATAAATATAAAATTGAAGCTATTTTTTGAGCGATAATGGCTAAGCTTTACAAAAGCTTGAAATTTATGAATGGTAGGTATGAAAAATTAAAGAGAACAAACAAAAACCTTTAAACAATTCCAAGATTATGATGTATGAGACCCACAATTTCAGTTTACTTCGAAGTTTAACTCAAAATTTAAGTAATTGGCTAAAAGATTTGATTGAGCTAAATTAAAAGAAAAAAACTAAAAAATATAGTTAAAAAGATCTCAAAGTTTGAAAATTTAAAAAAAATAAGTAATAAAATAAAAAAATATACAATTTCCAAAATTTTAAGTATACTACCTTTTACTTATGAAAATACGTAAAATGGGAGTTATAATAATGAATCTTTTAATAAATTATATGTACACTAAAAATCATAAAATAACTTAAATTTAAATTTTTGGAGTATTTATTTAAAATTTTTATATGAATTTACATATAGGTAGAAATACGCGCAATTCTTAAAATAAATGAATAGCTAAAATAAGTTGAATAATAAAAAAATCAAAAATAATTAAAAAAAAAAAAAAGAAAAATAGGAAAACCCCAAAAAGGGTTAAAGGGCAATCTGGAATTGAAAAACGAATCAACAATTAAAAAACAATAAAT
Organism: Lumnitzera racemosa; assembly: GCA_024138005.1. Lineage (NCBI taxonomy): Eukaryota > Viridiplantae > Streptophyta > Magnoliopsida > Myrtales > Combretaceae > Lumnitzera > Lumnitzera racemosa. The sequence goes on along the minus strand of JAMXBC010000087.1, from coordinate 16,959 downwards.
AAAAAGTGAAAAAAAAAAAAAAAAGAAAAGGGCAATTGTTTATTAAAAAAAGCCAATAATTTCAACACTTCTTAAAAAAAAAAAAAAAATTTAGAAGCTCATTTGGTTGTTTGGAGAGAGAGAACATAGAAAGAATCAAAAATTTGGAGTTTTTTGGTTTAATTTAAAAAAAAAAATTACTAAAATCTGTGCAATTAAGCCTTAGGGGGGGACCAACACCAACGAACCTGGGAGGGACAGCCACCACCACCATACAAGATGGTAATCCCCAACCCGGGTGAAATGCCATTCAATGGGATGGCCAAAGCCACCTACAGGTGAGTTCGTTTTTAAAACCCCGATTTTGTTTAATTTTAAAAATATTAAATTTTCTTAGAAAATTTAAAATTTTTGGAAAAATTTAGGTTTTTACGTATATAGATTTAGGGAAAATGTTTTTTTTGATGGTTTTTTTTTAGAAAAAAATGCCTTTAAAAGAAACAATCAAACTCAGCTTTGTTGGTTTGAAAAAAATGATCATAAAATATATTTCAACCCAAAATTTGTGTGTACAATTAGAAGTTTTTAAATATGCTATGAAGCCCCTTCCAAAAAATTTTTTTGAAATTTTTAGATAATTTTTTGGCCTTAAAAAGAGTAAAAAAAGGGGAAAATTTAAAATTTAAATTTATAATTAAAAACAAAAATTTTATTTGATGAATTTTATGTTTTAAGATGTTTAAATTGAGGGGTTGATTTAATTTTAAATATTAGAGTAATTATTGGGGGAAATTTTGTAGTAAAATTTTTTTAGGTAAAAAATAAATTTTTTTGTTATTTGATAATTTTGGGTAATTAGGTTCCAAATCTGATTTGGTAATTTAGATATTTGGAATGTTTTAGTTTGGGGGTCGTATTTGTTTTGATGGAAGTATTAAAGTGTACATCATGTAACATTAGGGAAAAAGTGTAAGATTAAGATGAGAAAAATTTAAAAATTAGGGAAAAATTGGGTTAAATTTATAAAATGATAATAATAAGAAGTTAATAAATTTATAAAAACTTAAATTAGGATAATTATATGAAAAAAAAAGATTTTCTCATAAAGGGGGTAAATCAAGTTACCATAAGATAGAACCTAGTTAGAGATTAAAAAAAAATTTAAATATCTAAAATAAAGCTTTAATTTCACTTAGGGTGATGATTTTTGGGGTGTCTTTAAAAATCTCTAAAAAAAAACCCCTGAGAAAAAACCCTAATTAGAAATAAAATGCAAAAAACAAAACAGAACTTAACTTAATTTAAGAAAAATTGTAAAAGACTTAAAAACCAAAAATTTTTGGTATTTTAAACCCAAAACAAAAAAAAAAAACAATAACTTATAGGAAAAAACCAATTTATAATATTATAAAAAAAAATTTTGAAATACATTTATATTTAGGGATGAGGGCGAGGCCTGACGAGTCGACCTAAAAAGGGTAAGGGTTGGGAGCCCAACTAATTGGCATTAAACGTATTAATTTTAGGCTTGAAATTGTGCTTGTTCTGAGCCATGATATGATTTTGATTTGTTGCCTAGTTTGTATTATATGATTTGTGTAAATGATTAACCCCTTAAAAATTTGGAAACCCAAACAAATTACAACCTGTAAACATAAATCGACCTGCTAGCAACCCCTTAAGGGGAAAACCCGGGGGTTCTTGCCAAATACCGACCCCTTCGAAAGGGATAGCATGGGTAGCTTAATGAGCCTTTTTTCATCCTTTGTTGAACTAAAGTGACCAGTTAGGAGTCATGATAAGGTGAAGTCAATGTTTTGAAAGGGAGTTTAAGAAAATGGTGTCTCTATTTCATAAGCCTGGGGGTTGGGGATGAGGTTTTCTTTACGGATCTCCTTAACCCCCGATTAGAGAGATACAATTTCTTAATTTTACGACAGTCGGGCAACTTTTTGCAATGGGGTTCACTTGAACAGCATTGTACCTATAATTTGTTAAACCTTATTTGAAATTTTGATATAGTTTTTTAAATCTTCGTTTTAACTTACTGACTTAGTTGTCAATCCCTATAGACGTCGTTGAGGTGATAGCATAAAGGGGCCTATAATCACTTGACACTAGTGAAGGTAAATGAAATCACTTTCCTTCAAAATTTCCATTTTTAATCAACCTAAACTTTTTAAATTAAGATCCTTTCTCCAAAAAAATTTCCAATCGATTAATAAAAACTCAATCACCAAAATTCTTTTCTTTTTCCATTTGTAGACTTGTAGGAAGAACACCTCAATATGATTTTTTACACTTACTTCACCATTTGATTTACCCACCAAAATTGTATCATTTTTATGGTTTATCACCCAACCCTTTTTTGTTCAAGTTATTATATTAATTAAGCCCAAGTGAAGTATTTCATTGAAATACTACTTATTCTTAACTCCTTTAATCTTGGTTCCAAAACAACCCTTTTTTGATATTCCTTCATTAATCAAAATTTAGTTACCAATAGTAACCCTATTTTAAAAATTTGCTTTCTAGAGGGTTATTTTTTCTAAATTTACCCGGAATAGTAAGAAAGTTTTCTTTAAAAACCCCAATCGTTCCCCAAAATTTTGCTTTGATTGGATGATAAGGGTAATCAATAGAAATTAAGAATGCTAAAAAATTATATATATACTAAAAAAATTTAAAAAAAAAAAACTTAAAAATATTTTGGAGTATTTTTTTGTACTATTATAATTTACATTAAGTAAAAACGGTAATTCGAAAATACCCAAAAAAATCCATAGTTGCTATGTTAAGGGATTATAGCCATTTATTATCCCCTACAACGAGTCTATGGGTTAGAGAACCACAATCAGTAAGTTAGGACGAAGATTAAAACTAATCCAAAATAAAAAAGGGTTTTCAACCAAAGTGCAATGCATTTTTTCAAGTAAATGAAATCGCACGATTTTTTGTCCGCCATCGTAAGTTTAGAGAAATTACCCCCGCTCTAATTGGGGTTTGAACTCCCTTTAAATGAAAAAAGTAAAAACAAAACCCTAAGTTTTAACAATGGAGATCCCGCTTCTCTTGCAACCCCTTTTTGAACCTTAACTTACTCTTCCAGACCCCCTAACCCGTCCTTTGTTGACAAGGAAGAAGGGACCCTAGGGTTACCCGCGAATCCTTTTTCGAAGGGTCTTTTTGCTAGAAAATCCTGGGTTTCCCTTAATGGGTTGCTATGCAGGTCCAATTTTGTTACAGGTCATACCTTTGATTAGGTCTATTTTAAGTGATAAATCATTTTATACAATTAAAATAATTAAACAAAGTCAAATCAAAACATATCATCAACTCAAAAAACAAAAAAACCATAATTTAAAGCCCCCAAAAATACAATATTTTTAATTTAACTTACGGATTCTTGCTTACCATTTAAGGGTTCGCCTTGTTAAACGATCGCTGATATCCTATAAAACAAAAATAGTTTCAGTTTTTTCATTTAACATTAAGGTTTGGTTTTTTTCCTATAATCCTTTTATTTTATTTTTTTTTAGGGTTTAATATCCTTTACTAAATTTTTAAGTCTTTTACAATTCTTCTTGAATAAGTTAATTTTTTTTTTCATTTTTGTTTGATTTTTAAATTAGGGTTTTTACTTATTTTTTTTTAAATTTATATTCACCTGAGAAATCATTTTAAACCCTAAAGTGAAATTTTTTACTTATCTTGAACATCCCAAATTCATTTTAGTCCAACAATGTTTTTGGGCCCGGCGGTACACCCAATCCAATTAAAACCTGAATTCACCCCATTTTGAGAAAATTTAATTTTTCATAAATTTTCCCCAATTTAACTTTTTTTATTGATTTATTATACATTTTATTATTATCAAATACAATTCTAACCCAAATTTTCTTAATTATTTTAATTTCATACTTACATTTAAACATTAACCCCCAAATTTTTATATGATAATTAATACTTCCATCCACAAATATATCTCCCAACATTAATAACATTAAAATAAACTAAATTCACCCCAAATTAAATTTTGAAACCCAATTACACAAATTCCAAAATTAAATAAAAATTTATTATTTTTACCTATTAATATTTACTAATAATATCTAATAATTAATCTAAAACTCTAAATGCTCAAATAGTATACTCCATTAGATTTCAACTTTTTTTAAAACATAAATTATGCATAAATAAGTAATTCCCCAAAATTTTTGATCATTTTAAGGAAAAAATTATCAAAAAATTTTCAAAATTAAATTTTTTTGAGAAGGGGTTTTCATACTTTTTTTATAACCCCTAATATCTACAAAAAAATTTTTGAGCTCGAAACCACATTTAAGGTTTTTTATTTCTAATTGAACAAAGTTTATTTTGCATGTTTTTAAGGACATATATTTCTAAAACCCCAAAACATCAAAATAAAAAAATTTCCAAAATCTAAAACTTAAAAACCTTAAAAAAACCAAATTTTATAATTTTTTAAAAAAATTTTACTTTTACAAAATTTAAAAAAAATAAGGTTGGAAAATTGGGCTCACCTGTGTAGTTGCTTCGGGGACCCCCATCCAATAGCATTTTCACCGGTTAGGTACTGCCACACCATATGTGGTGGTGGTTCTCCACTCCCCCGTGCCCCGTTTTGGGGTTTTGGGTTTTCCCCCTTTAAAGGCCCAATTTTTCCCGATTGAGTAATTTTTTTTTTAAATTTAAACTAATTACTCATATTCGGTTTTTTTTTTTTATTTCTTACTCTCCAAAAAACCAAATGAGCTTCTAAAATTTTTTTTGTATTTTTAAAAAGGAAATTTGAGAAATTTTTGTGCATTAACTAGACAAAATAATTGCCGTATTTTCTTTTTTTTTCCCCCTTTTTTTTTGTTTTATTTTTTGTTTTTTTAATTTCCCAAATTTTGGGGCCACTTTTAGTGTTTTCCTCTTTTTTTATTTTTTTTTGATTTTTCCTAATTTTTTTTGATTTTCTTTAATTATTTTAAAAATTATTTTTAGCCATTTTACGTTTTTTAATTAATACGCGTATTTCTACCACATATAAATTATAATTTGAATATAAATACTCCTAAATGTTTTTTAAGTTTTTTTTTGATTTTAGTATGCATATAATTTATTTAGCGAGCATTAATTATTTAAGAAAATAAAAATAAAATATAGAATAAAAAAATTTTTAATTTTCAAGGTATTTACTTATTTTTTTATAAAAAGACGTAAAATAAATTTCGATAATTAATAAATTGCTAGAGATAAATTATGTTATACAAAAATCAAGAATAATTTAAATAATTTTTAGGTGTTTATTATACCTCCAATTATTTACATGTAGTAAAATACAAAAATTAAAAATCCCCTTTAAATTAGCCAAAAATTTTTAAAAAATTAAATATAATTATAAAAAAAATTTAAAGGAAAAAAAAAAAAAATCAAAGAAAAGGAAGAACCCGATAAGTGTGCGCAAAGGGGGAAGAAAGAAAAAATTAACTAATAAAAAAAAAACACTTTAAAAAAGGAAAAAAAAGAAAGATATGGGCCCTTTTTTGTTCAATCGTGGCAAAGGGGGGAAGAAAGAAAATATAAAATAAAAAAAACAAACACTCCAAACCCACCGCTTGGATCGGTTTGGAGGGAAAAACTCGTAAAATAGGGGAGTCTCCACCCTTGATTTTGCAAAATTCCTTAAAATTATTAATTTTGCCCCCAAAAAATTTTTAAATTTATTTTTGATGTTTTATTAAATTTAGTTTGGAAAAAAATATGATTAAGTTAATCATTTATAAATATAAGGTTTTTAAGAAAATTTGGGCAAAAAACCATATTTAAATTAAAAATAAATAGCTTAAGGGAAGTTTGGAGCCAAAAATTTTTTTTTTTAGAATACTTAATTGATATAGAAAAGTGTATGAACCATTTTTTCAAAAATTAATTTTCAAACTTTTTAAAGTAAATTTTTTTGTCCCAAAGGATGAAAAAAATGGGTAATTTTGGCTTAATTAAAAGTTTAATTTCTAAATTTTGAAGGTGATTAGATTTGTCTCTGATTGAAACCTAATCCTGTCTCTAAATGTTTTTTAATAAATCAAATTATTGGGAATTGTAAAAAATTTAAGAAAGGAAGTTGGGATTTTAATAAAAAAGAAATAAAAGGTTAAATTGGAAATAAATAACAAAATATAAATAAATCTGGCAAAAAATTAATTTTTGATAATTGGATAAAAAATGTAAAATTTTTTTATATCAGGAGTAAATCCGGGCTCCAATTAGGTTTTGAGTGTAAACGACTAATTAGAATATAAAATTAAAACCCGATGATATAAAAATATCGAGCTTAATGTAATTAATTTACATAGGGTTTGAGTTTATTTTGGGGTTCCTCATAGTTAAAAAAAAATTTAAAAAAATAAAACGAAAATTTAAACAAAGCCGAACCCCGATTAAAGTAAAAGAAACATTAGTAAATAATAGGTAATATGGAGAAGTGGTTAAAATTATAATAAATAGTATTACAAAATAAAAAAACTAAAAAACAATTTTTTATATAGGTACCTGGGGACGAACCCAACCACAATTAAGTGATGAGCGTTGAAATTTTAGGAAGTTGGGTTTTTTCTTCACCGTATTTAAAGTACTATTTTAGGGTACTTGGAGATTAGGATGTATTGATTTTATTGTAATAATTTTATGCTGTACTTGCTATCTGCCTCGGTTTGGGAAATTTTGTTGTGATTGAGATTATTATGACGGATTGGGGTTGAATTGTTTAAAACCCCCAAATTGAAACCCAAACCCAATTGACCTTAAACCCCAAATTGTCAGCATTTTCAACCCTTTGGGGGTTTTTGGATTCCCAACCAATACTCCCTTAAAAAAAGGGTAGACTGGGTAACAATTGGATTTTTCCTCCTTTGTAATAAGGATAAAAAGGGAAAACATCTGGTGAAGATGAGGGGTTGGTTTTGAAGGATATCTTTGGGGGAGCAGGGCTCCTTTTTCAAATCTGGGTTTAGTTGTGAGTGTTACATAACTGAAAACTCCCCAAACCCGGATTAGAGAGTGAAATTACTTGATTTCGAACGGATTGAACTACGTTGTGTAATGATACTTGTTTATTGTTTGCTAAAAATATTTGCTTGATAATCTGTTTTTTGTTTTATACATTATTATCCCAAATTCAACTTATGAGTTTAGTTACTCATACCCGTATAATCCTTTTGCGGGGTCCTGATTTTGTTTTCTCTGCCCTAATTCGCCCTACAATTTCCAAGGTTAGTTCTTTTTAAATCCTAAGGGGTATGAGGATCAATTTGCCTAAAGTTAATGTATATCTAGAGTCTCTTATATTTTTAAAGACTAACGATGATTTTTATATAACTATTGACAATTATGTTAGAGTAAAACACCCAGGAAATTTTAAAAATGTATATTAAATTTTTATATTAACTAGAAATTTTAATACTTTCGAACTTTGTCAAATTTTTTTATTGAACTATTACTTTTAAAGTGAGGAGTCGTCAGCTTTGTATGATCAGTCTATGATAAGCACTAGAGGCCAAAAATTTCAAATTTTAGAAAGGTTTTATACCGGATTGTTGCACTCTCGACTTTGGGGGCGAACATTCTCAGTTGATTTAGAGCTTAGTTTTGTGGACTCACTTTGAAGTGTAACTTTTAAAGAAATAGATATTAAGGAATTTTTAAGGGGGGTAGAATTAAGTGGACAAAAAAGATTGTATTAAGCATATAAAAAACATAAGTCATGAGTTTATGTAGTAAAGTTAATTGTTTTTTTTAACTATAATTACGGGTCAAAGGGGGGGGAACTAAACTTAGTTGTACGGTTTTGGTTAAAATGGAGAGGTGCCCCCATCGCTATGGGAAATTATGTTACTTATTTTATTGATGGAACTAGCTGATTAGAAAATCTTTAAGAAAATTTTGATAAAATTTTTTCAAATTTTTGATAGATGACATAGGGGAAAGGATAATGGCATGGAGAGATGATCTAAGCCCTCATTAATAAATATGCTATCAACTTTGAGTAGAGAGGGTTGGGAGAGAAAGGAATTGAAAACTTTGTGACCCCTTGAAATTTTTTCCCCTGTGTTAGGGAGGGGAAACCCCATCCCCAGCTATATTGCTCATCCCTACTAACACCATACTTATAACAGTACCCACTGGGGATTATTGTTTGGTTTCCTCTGTTTCCGAACTTCTGGGGGGGGTATAGAGATACCTTTTAAAAACCCTAACCCCTAACTTGGCTTGAGATACAAGAACTTTTTCCAAAAAAAACCTCCCCCCTTTGAACCCCAAAGAATAGTTCAGTTGGGAAAGACTTGAAGAAAAGATCCAAAGAAGCCCTTTAGGGGGAGCAAGAGTTTGAGAATGAGGATGAACCTAGTGTAACATTTATGCTTTATTATGAAGTGTAGCAGACACTAGGATAGGAAGGGGGGTTTGGTGATGGTTTGGGCCCAATGGGATGATGTCGGAGGTAATTGGATTCCGAGATTTGAGATAATATTTATAGAATTTTGGGTTGGGTAGCGAACAAAGACCATTTGGTAAAGGTTATATGGGTTTTTGACCTTTTTTGGGGTTAGATTTTTCGTAATTTTTATGAAATATTTTTATTTTTGGACTATTGATTAATTTTGACTTTTTACGTATCCTTTTGACTTTTGATGTATTTTTTAACCCTGGATTAAGTTAGATGTAGCTATAATTAGGGCTAATGTAACCTTTGATGCAATTTTTAATTGTAAAATTTTAAAGACCGAGTTGTATTTGGGTTATGTAAGTAATGATGTAATCGGTTTAAAATTTTTTGTACATTCAACATTATGATTTAACTTTTTTTTTCCTAAAATTGTAATTAGTTGAATGAGAAAAAGGGCGAATGAAGTTAAAGTAAAAATTAACCTACTAATTTTTGATTACTATGATATGTTTTTTCAATTTTAATGACCATATTGCAAGTGTTTTTTTTAATTTTGCAAAAGCTCTAAAACAAAGGCTAACATAACTTATAATAGATATAATGCAGGTTTAAGTATAATTTTTTAAGCAATTATGGTAAAGCTGGAAATGAAGTATTAGGGGAATTGAAGGGAAAACAAAACCCCTCCCCCAAGCCCATCCCCCCGCGAATGGATACATAGATTTTTCCCCTACACCTCACAAGAGAATATGCCCCATGAACAAATATTGTAGTATACAACATGATGAAAGTAAAGGGAAGTTGATTTAAAAATTATATGGTGGTATGCGGGGGAAAGGGGGGAACCTTAAAAGGGTGAACATTGAACGAGCACCCCAAGAGGTAAATAAAAATCCTGAGTTTATAAAAGCCAACTGTTTTTTGAAAAAGGGGGGGGGTAGGCAAATGAGCTAATGATGGTAACTCAATTTGAAAGGAGTTTAGAACTTTTAGAGTCTTGAATCTCAAAATTATCTTATGGAACTTTTTTTGTTAAAAATTAGTTGCTAAATATGGTGGGACCAAGAGCAAGACAACCCGGGAATAATTTTTGATTGGAAAAGTGTAAGGGGGAATTTTTGGAAGGATTTTTCCTCATAGAAAAAACAGAATGGTTGAGATTTTTTTAAACTGAAGAAGGGAAGGTATCAGTGTAACCCCGTATGAAATGATTTTAAAAATTTTTAAAATATGTAGGGTCATAGAGATAATTTGATTTAAAAAAGGGTTTGTTTCTTAACGGATTTTTACTTCAATAGTTTTAAATTGTCAAATTTCGGTTTCACCCCTTACAATGAAGTGGGAATAAAACGAGGCAATTTGAAAAATTTTGTAAGGATGCAAGCAAGTGGAGCCCAAAAGTTACAAAGGATTCAACCTGGTCCATCATTAAGGTCATATTTAGTATTCTCATAAAAATCGGGACAGAAAGAAGGAAACCATAACTTTGGCAAATAGCCCAAAAAACCCGTCGGCTTGGTTTGAGTTTTATGACAAGGTTTGTATGTCAAGTACTGAAAATGTGGTGCAAAATCATTTTCCAAAAAATTATGCCAGTATAAGGGAAAATTTTTTATATGTAGAGATCCAACCATATTTGGGCATGCCCTAAGATAAATTTTGGTGGTAAATGCGTAAAAAAAAGGGGCATTTCTCCAGTATTATCTATAATTTAACAAGGAGAAAAACGAACAAAGGTTTTAATAACAAACCAACCTGCTGATCTTTCCCTTAGGGGATAGGGGAATTGGGAAAAATGAGATTTGTCATATTGAGGGAGGAGTACTACCATACATGTTAAGATTTATGGGATTGAAGGGAAAAGATGAAGGCCCTTGTGATGGGTACATACTGCATATATTTTGATGATTTTTTTAAGTGTGAATTAAATTGAAGTGTTGCTTTTTAAGATTTATGAATCTATTTTAGTTAGTAATCTAGTATTATACATTCTGGACATGTGTTGTAAATAAAAACCCTCTTTTGCTATTTGATACTAGGCATCTCTTTCCTTTTACAAGTCAAAATTTTTAAATGAACAAAAATTTAGTGGTTCTTTAATACAACTTTAAAGTTAGAATTTCGATAGGGAGAAAGTAAAAACCAAGGAGTAGTTATGGTAAAATTTAAAAATTTCAGGAAAGGGTAACCTATAATTTGTTATAAAATTTTTAAAGGTTTTGATGTAATAGTGGGAAAAAATTATTGTCAAAAAAAAAAGTGATTGTGGAGTGTAGAAGTAAAAACATCAAACTTAATGATGGAGAAATGTATTTAAAGGGAAAGTTAGAGGAAGTAAATTGAATTATTTTTTATGGGGGATATTGATGAACTAATGAGAAAAATAAAAGAAAAATGATTTGGAAATTTTGCTAGGGTTTTCTATGGATGTAAAAAAGAGGCACCCAAGTAGTGCATACAAGAGTGGGAATTTTTAGATTATTTTCTGGAGGATTTTTTAGGTTTAGCCCCACCTTAAGAGTTAGATTTCACTATAAAGTTTGTTTCCTGAATTAAGCCCTTTCTTAAAACTCCATTTGGAGCACCTATAGAACCCTTCATGAACTAAAAAGCGGCTTCAGGGGGGCTATTAGAAGAGGGTTTTTTCATCCCTGTTTCCCTATGGGGAGTACCCATATCGTTTTGGGAAAAAGAAATGGTATTTTGAGGTGCATAGATTATTGGGTTAAATAAGGTTACCATTAAAAAAAGTATCCATTACCTTGATTGATGATTATTTGATCAATTAAAAGGGCAACTGGTTTTCGAGAAAACTTGAATCAGATATCATCAATTACAAGTTAAGCCAGAGGATGTCATAAATGCATTTAGAACTCGATATATCATTATGAATTTTTGTGGCCTTTGGTTTAACAAATGCCTTGGGTGTTTTATAGACCTAAAAATCACTAATCAACCATATTTTAAAAGTTTGTCGGGTGTTTTTGATGATATTTTAATTTATTCAAAAACCCATGAAGAGCATGTAGGCATTTATGATTGGCATAAAAATTTTGAAGAGAAAAAAATTGAACCCGTTAAGTAAATGTGTTTTTTGGTTAGATAGAATTTTTCTTTTTTGGGCATTTTATTTTGGGTGAAGAAATTTTTATAGACCCCAAAAAGTGAAAGTAGTAATGGTGGAAGAAAAACCCAACCATATTATAGAGATGAAAAGTTTTTAAGTATGGATGGAACCATTGCGATTCAAAAAGGATTTTTCCAAATTGCCAAGCCTTGATTTTCCCAAAAGGATGTAAAATTTAAATGGAGTAAAGATTGAATTTAAAGTTTTAGGATTTGAAAAAACGACAGTATATCCCAATTTTTAAAAATTATCCGATCAGATAACCTTAAAAAGTGTATATGATATTCCGAATATATTGGGGTTATGTATTATTCGGGGAAAGAACAGTTGTTGCATATTATAAAGACAATTGAAGCTACACGAGAGGAATTATCCAACCCCTATTTAGAGTTGTATGTAATGCTTGCTGTAAAGATTTGGACATTATTCTAGACAACGGTGCAAATGTAAACCGATTTAAAGTTTTTAAATTTATTTACTTAAAAGAGTTTTTTTTAAGGCAAGGGGGATGGGTTTGAATTGATCGAAATTATATTTTAAAAAAAAAAAAATTTTCCACCTTGGAAAAGGCTAATTTGGTGGCGGATGCTTGATCAAAAATTATGAAAAGGTTGCATTCTGTTTTAACACCCCAACGGGAAATTTAATGGTTTGAAAGATGCAAAATTGGTTTACTGGGGTAAAATAACAACAATGATGCTTTTTAACTACAAAACCCACTTTTTTAGAGAGAAAAAAGTAAACAGAGGAAAATGGAGATAAAAGAAAATAAGTAAGGGCATGACTTTAACTTTAAAATGGTAGAAGAGGGAAATAAAGTTTAGAGGAAGAAAAATGTATACCACAAAACCCCAAAAGGGGAAGCAAATTTTGGGTGAAGCACATATTAAGGGGTAATTTTTTGCATCCGGGGAAAAAATAAAATGTACGAAGAAAAAAAATGACAAGATTTGAAGTCATGTTTTTTGGGGGGAATGGAAGAAGGAGATCTGGCAAGGGAGTATCAAAGAAAAACTAACAAGTTAAAGCAGAACACCCAAAACCGGGTGGACCATTCCCCCCTTTAGAATATTGAATGGGAAATTGAATCTGTTATTTTTGGATTTTAAGTAGTATACCCAAAGGGCTTAGTTGGACCAACCATCTGGGTAGTGTGGGTAGGTAAAAAAGGGTGCACATTTTTACCTTATTGCACCGATGACTCGATGGAAAAATGGCTAGGTTGTTTTCGGAAATAGTAAAATTCAGGTGTGCCAAAAAATATTGTTTCTGTTTGGGGTGTCAATTTGTACCCAAATTTTTGGGGAGAGTTACATAGAGCTTTGGTAAAAAGTTAAAATTTGGTATGCTTATCACTTGCAAACGGGGGGAAATCGAGCGAAAAATTTCAAACCCTAGAAGATATTTTTTGAAAGTTCATGTTAGATTTTGGAGGTAATTGGGGATAAATTTTTCCCGTTGAAAAAATTTTCCCTATAAAATATTTCATGTGCCCATACAGATGGACCTTATGAAGCATTAAGGGGAGAAAAAAAATACATTGTTTTGGGGACAGAAGATATCTTGTTTGGGACTACAATAAAAATCAAACAATGAGAAAATTAAGATTGTTTGTAACGAACTAAGGAAGCCCAAGACCATTTAAGAATTGGGAATTTTTAAAAAGAAGACATTAAGTTTGAAGTTAGTGATCATGTTTTGTTAAGAAAAGCCCATTAAAGGGACTTAGACGGTTTGGTAAAAGGGGAAAAACTGGCCATGTTTGGGTTCATTTGAAGTATTGGGAAAGTTGGTAATGTATCCTACAGAGTATTTTACCTTTAATTTATGAGTGATCATAATGATTCCATGTTTCCATGTTAAAAATTTTATTAAGAACCTAAAGAATATGAAAATGAGAGTAGATTTTAAGAAGAATTTTCAATTTGGGGCCCCTAAAAATACGGGATAGGGGGGTTTCGAATTTAAAGAAATAAAGATATGGAGTACGTAAAGGTTTAAGGGAATGAAAGGTCAAAACTTGGAGATGACTTGAGACCCAAAAAGCAGAATATGAAGGCAAATAGGGGCTTTTTAACTTAAAGGCAGTAAAAGTATGTGTTTAAATGTGTTGGGTATTTAAAGTGCAATTAGATTCGCAATTTTGAGAACAAAACTTTTTTTAAAAAAGGGTGAAAATGAAGCCCCAAAAAAAAGCTGATTACTATCGAATCAAACTTAGTATATAAATTTTAGGGTGATCGGTTAAAGATTAATAAAAACTAAATTTTATAAGCTAAAGTTAAAATAATTTGTAAAAATGACCGTATAAGTTTGAATTTAAAAAATAAGAAATAAAATAAAATATAAATTTTTAAAATTTAAAGGTATTTATTTGTTTTTTTAAAAAAATGCATAAATTATTTGAAAACTAAAAAATTGCCAAAAAAAATTAATATTTTAAAAATTATATAATGCCCTAAATAATATTTGGGTTTTTTTTATTTATACACAGTATTTATGTGTAGGTAAAAAATAGTGAAATTTAAACAAAAAAATTAAAGAAAAAATAAAAAAAATTTAAAGAAAAATCAGAAAAAAAATCAAGGAAAGGGGGAATAACTAGATCAAGTTGTAGAAAAAGGGGGAGAAGAAAAAAAATTTTAAACCCAATAAAAAAAACATTAAAAAGGAAAAAAAGGGGAAAAAATTGGGCCCTTGCCCTTTCTTGCTTAATTAATTCATAAAACTCCAAAGGTTTTATAAATAGCAAGAAAAATGGGGTTTTGGGTTTTTTTTGGGAAAATGGAAAAAAATTGAAAAAATTAAAAAATTAAGAAAAATTTTAAGGTTTTAGAAATTCTTCCCCAAATCTGTGCGGATAAGGAGTAAGCCAAATCCAAACCCCACTACCCCCAAAAACGAACACGCCACCACCTACCCCAAACCCATGCCTGGCCCGGGGGTTTTAAAGGAAAAAATCTTGAAAAAGGGTGGTTTAATCTTTTTGATTTGTAAATTCCTTTAAATTAAAAATAACCCCAAAAAATTGAAATTTTTTTCTAATTTTTTTTTTATATTAGTTTTAAAGGAAAAAAGTAATTAAGTGTAATCATATTTTAAAAATCTGGGGTTTCAAAAAAATTGGGATAAAACCAAGTATGTTTAAAATTAGAAAAAAATAAGTTAGGGGTTAGTTTATAGCTTAAATTTTTTTTTTTTTTTAAAATGTTTAAATAATAAAGAACAGAATGTAAGACTCACAATTTACTCAGAGTTTATTGTAAGTTTGAATTTTTTGAAAATAAGTAATAAAAAAAAGAAAAAAATTTCAAAAATTTTAAGTAATTACTGTTACTTATAAAAAATGCGTAAAAAGCTTTCGATAATTAGTGAATCTTTTATAAAATTTATTAGCAAAAATCTAAAATAAATTTAAAAGAATTTATTTAATATTTTTACTAATATAATTCCCTATAGGTAAAAATACGTGTAATTACTTAAAAAATGTGAAAAAAGGCCCCAAAATAAGTTAAATAATAAAGAAAACTCATAAATAATTAAAAAAAAATAAAGAAAAATCAAAAAAAAAGGAAAACTCAAAAAAAAATCGTAACAAATCTGGAATTGAAGAAAAAAAAATTAAAAAATTAAAAAGAACAAATAAAAAAAGGAAAAAAAAAGAAGAATAAGGGAATTTTCTTTTCTAATTTAATGTACAATAATTCTCTAACCCTTTATAAAGGCAAAAATTTCAAAAGTTCTTTCGTCAATTTTGGGAGTAAAAATTTAGAGAAACCAAATGTGATGTTTGGATTAAAAATAAAAAAATTACTAAAATTTTTGCAATTAGAGTCTTAAGACGGAACCAACACCCGCGAGCACCTAAGGTGGACGGCCACCATTACCTATGGTGGGGCGCGCTCAACCCCCAAAAAATGCCCTAGCGGCCGGCGAATTTTAACTCTCACATGTGAGTCCGATTTTTAACTCGATTTCGTTTAATTTTTTAAAAAATTAAAAAAAAATTAAAAAATTTTTTTTAATCTTTGGGGTTTTAAAATAGTAGATTAGGGAAAAATTTTTTTTTTTGATGTTTTTTTGTTTAGAAATATATATCCTAGGAAACTATTAAACTTTAGCTTTGTTATTAGAAATAAAAGACTTTTGGGGTGTTTTCAAGCCTAAAATTTGTATAACTATTGAAGTTATAGAGTAGTGCTATGAAGCCCATTTTCAAAAAATTTAATTTTGAAAATTTTTAAAAAATTTTTTTAAACCTTAAAAAAAGTACATAAAATGAGTAATTTTAAAGGGTTAATTTATAAAAAAATGATAGTTCGATTTGATGCACAATTATAATTTTAGATGTTGAAATCTAATGGGGTATGCTATTTATAGCTTTAGATGTTTTTGATGTAATTTAAAAATTATTAGTAAATATTTTAAGTAAAAATGAAAATTTTATTTTAATTTGATAATTAGGGAATTTGTTCCAAATCGATTTTAAATGAATTTAATATTGGAATGTTTTAGAGTTAGGAGATTTATTTGTTTGGATGGGAAATATTAGCTGTTACACATGTACACATTAGGGGAAAAGGTAATATGAAGATGAAAATTAATAATTGGAAAAATTGGTTAGAGTTTATAAAAGATAATAATAGAAAGTATTTAATCTGAAGAAATTCAATTAGGGTAAATTTTAGAAAAGTAAGATTTTCTCAAAACGGGGGTGAATTGATAATTAATTGGGTTCGGGTAACCCCGCGACAAAAACTAATTTGAAAATAAAAAAATATTTAGGGTATTCGAAAATAATGCGATTAATTTCACTTATGGGTCGAAATGATTTCTTAGGTGTACAATAAATCTTTAATAAAAAAAATAAGTCAAAAACCTAATTTAAAAAAACGATGCGAAAAGAAATAGAACTTAACATATTCAAAAGAATTGCAAAAGATTAAAAATCTAGTAATTGGTAATTAAACCCCTAAAAAAATAACATAAGGTTATAGGGTAAAACCACCATAATGTTATAAAAAAAACTGAAACCATATTGGTATTATAGGGGTATTGGCAATAACCTGAGGAAGTCAGACCCCGGGAAGGACAAGGGTCGAGTAAGTGAGTAAGTTTAATTTTAAAAAAGGTTTTTTATTTTAAAAGGGTTGAAATTTGGTTGAATTTTGGGCTTTTTTGAGTTGATGAATGATTTTGATTTTTGGGTTGGTTTTTTATTTTATGATTTATATAAATGTTTTCACTTTAAAAAAAACCCAATCAAATATATTCTTTTAAACAAAAGGATCTGTATAGCAACCCCTTAGGAGAAACCTAGGGTTCTCTAAAATACCGACCCCCAAAAAAGGAAAAAGCGCGGATGCATAATGGGTTTTCTTCATCCCTTTGCCAAACT
>JAMXBC010000869.1:0-12585 GCA_024138005.1 Lumnitzera racemosa | reverse complement strand
GGAACATAAAAAATTTTCTGTAACCTCATTTATCTATCCCTTTTACATATATTTTTTTGGTTTTTTTTTGTACTTTGAAAAACTCTATTTTTTTAGTTTCAAAAAAAAATTTTTAAACACATGAATAGACATAAGTGGAGGAAAAAAAAAAAAAAATCAAAAATATAATAAGCCTGGGGGGAAAACGAAAAAATTTTGGTTTCGGGGATTACTTTCTCTATTTTATATTGTTTTTGCATTGTCCCTATTTTAATATCAATTTTAGGCTTTTTTAAAAATTAGAAAAAAAAAAATCCCCATTATAAGAGAGAAAAACACCAAAAAGGGGGTGGGAAAAAAACCAAAAACAAAAAGTATAAAAAAAAAAAAAAATCAATTAAGGGGCCCATTTGTAGCCAAATGAATGAATATTAACTCTCAACACAATAAAACTATTAATTTTTTCCCTCTCCTAAAGTTTAATGTGATAGTGTTAAAAAAAAAAATTTTAAAAAAAAAAAAAATCAAAACATCAATGTTCCCCTTTTTTTCAATTGACTTTTTGAATTTATTTATGGTAAATTTTAATTGGAATACAAATGCATCGTTAGATCTTTTTGGTGGCGTAAATGATTGATTATGGCATCAATGAATGACTAGTTTAAAAAATTTCTAACGGTTGGAGAAAATTAAAGGATTTAAAAAGGAAGGTGTAGGCCATTCTAAACCCAAAGTTTAGTGTCCCAAACATAAAATTTAAGAACACAAAAAGTATTTGTTTTAAAACACAAATATTTTTTTCCCCAAGAAATAAAAAAATAGTAAGAGCCCCTTGCAATCAAGAAAGAAACAACTAGGAAATTCATAAAGGGAAATTCGGGGGGTTTTTTTCCAACCCATATTGCATTCCCACAGTAAAAAACCCCTAGAAATGAGTACCCCAAGTTTTATAATTTTCCTTTTAGTCAAAAATTCCTAATGTAAAATTACTGATTCTCTTAAACACAAAGCAAAAAAAAATTTTTTAAAAAAATCATATAAAAAACATTTTAATAGCTCAAGAAAAAATTTTGTGACTTTTTAAATATAATTTTTTTTACCACAAAAGAGACATAACTTACTGAACAAAAAGATGAGGTGGCCCAAAAAGACTAATTGTAGGTCCTATAAAAATAGAAAACTTTATAATTTATGCAAAAGTTTTTTAGGGAAGGATTTCTCTAGAGAGTATTTTTTCTGATATACAAGTGTAAGAGAGAAATGTATAGCAAAGGCAAAAAATTATTTAAGGAAGTGAAAGAAGAGTTAACCTCAATTGCAAATTGATGAAGTAAGGATGACCCAAAAGGGGAGGTAAATTGTGTTTTAGTATAAATTTTTTTTTTTCAATAAGTTTGGGGGGGTATTTATGAAGCCCCTTTTGGGTTTTGATGTTTTTCAAAAAGGGAAAAATTTTTATGTTTTAAAATGTTGGGGGAAGTAAAAAGTTTTGGGGGGGAGTTTTTTTTTTTGATCCCCCTTTTTATCCAATTCCCATTTAAAAATGATTTCTGAACTATTTTGCTCCTATTTAGGTAAGGGGGCCATTTTTCCCTTTATTGTTTTTCTTTGAGAGAAAAAAATTCTAAAGGGAATTTAACCCTTTGTAATTTTAATCCCACAGCGAAGAAGAATTTCTAGCTTAAAACAATTTTTAGGAAAGCGCATCACTTTCTAAGTTTTGACAAAACCTTTTAAGAAAAAATACTTCGAAAAAATTTTGATAAAAATTATTTTATAAAACTAGCTTCACTTGTTTTATAAAAAAAATTTTCCCAAAATTATGTAACTTATGCTATTATAGTATAACTTTTAAAAAAAAAAAAAGTGTGTAGCCCCCCCCCTTATTCAATTTTTATCCCTAAATGATCTTTGATATGTTTTAATCTCATATTAAAATTGTCTAAGTGTATATCTATGCATTGAATTTTTTTAGTTTTTTGAAGTGATGCTTAGAGGGGTTTTTGTAATTTTTTTATCCCTTTTGGGGGATATTTTGGGGTTTGAGAAAATTTTGTTTTGTCCCCATCTAAAGATAGTTTGGGGGGTTTAGTTAAAAAGATTTATGTTTTTTTTAAAAAATGCCCCAAAAAAAAATTAAATTTTTCATATTTAGGCCTGATATAGGATCATGGGGGGTTTGGGGGTAAATTTTTATTTTTACAAAGTCAACATTAAAAATACTTATTTTAAATTCTACTTATTAAAATTTTATATTAAATACAATCCTTTAAAAAAAAATTTGTTAGTGAATGCCCTACTTTTATTTTTAATATTTAATAAGAAATGAAACTTTAAAATTTATCTAGAAAAAATTGTTTTATGAGACTAAAAAAAAAAAACCTTTTACCTTTTTCGTTAGGGCATATACATCTTTTAAGTTCCAACTATTAATTCATAAAAATATAATAAATACATAAAACTTGTTTTTAGGCCCCCCATTTCAAAAAATAAAAAATATTTTAAAAAAAAAAAAAACTGCAAAAAAACCAAAAGAAACTTAATATAGGGGGATTAAGCAAATTGTTCTTTTTAGTTATCTACATTCATCTTTAAAAATTTTAATAGTAATAAAAAATATTAGTTTACCAAAAAATTTCAAATATTATTTATTAATACTTTAGGAATAAATAAAAACATTTGTAATTAAAAAATGTTTTAAATCTTTTTCGATTTATACTTTTTAATAAATAAAAAGAAACATAGAAACATCAAGCATAAATTCATGTACCCCCCCTGTAAAAAAAAAACTTTTCAAGACAAAATTTTTACAATAAATCAAGAAAATAAAGAAAAATAAAATAGGGCTAGCAAAGGTGGTAAAAAAGTAAAAATGCTAAAAAAAGCATTTGAGACATATATTTTTATAGCATCCACATAGTGTGAATGGAAATTTCATTGTATGGGGGTTTTAAACTTTATAAAGTTTAAGAAATTTCAATACTAAAAACTTTTATGGGGAAAAAAATAAAAGAAGAAAGGAAGAGAGGGAAAAGAAAGAAAACCTTTTAAAAAACAACAAAAAAGGAATAAAACTTAAAAAAGTAAAACACATTTAATTTTTTTAAGCTTTTTAAATTTATAAACCCCAAAAAAAACAAAAAGGGTTAAGCTATATCTAAAATTTTTTTAAAAAAAAAAGGCTCTTTAAAATTGTAAAAAAACCCCCGGGGAAAAAAATAATATAAATTTTAAAAAAAAAAAAAAAACCATAGTATAAAAGTGGTTTTAATATTAAAAGGGTCCCCCTGGTTTTTTAATAAAAGTTTTGATAAGGGGCTTTTTTGTATTTTACAATATTTTACCTAGCTTTTTTTCTTTAAAAAACACATCAATTTTTTCTAGGGCCTTTAAATTCTCTTTGCTTACGGGTTTTGGAATCTTAGTGACAATCTTTGTAAACCCTAAGGGGAAAGGTTTTTAAGTTTTCACAAATTTCTCATTACATCTCCTAAAAAATCACAAATCTATTTGCAATTCCTTAGTGTAAAAGAAGGGAAAGGTTAGAAAAAGCATAAAACCACAAGACTTTCACAAACCCGGGGTTTTTTTTCATTGGTAAGTTTTGAAATTGACTAGGGGTTTTAAAGAACTTTTAATTAAAATCAACTACGTTACATCAATTTTTTTAAGGGGTTTGTGCAAAAAACCAAAACGAAGGAAAAGAAAAACAACACTTTTAGGTTTTTTCATCAATTTTTAAAAGAAAGTATCCCTTAAATTAAAATTTTTCCTTATCTTTCATAAGAATGAAATAGATTTGAAACCATTTTTTTTGAAAAAATTTAAGCATGATTTTGGTAAGCAATGTAAGGTTTGGGGTATTGTTGATGCAAAAAAATAGTTATCAAATTTGGAAAAAAAAGGTTTTGCGTAAATTAGATTGGTGAAAAAGGGGGAAGTTTTAAACGTAGTAACAAGATTTCAATTAGAATCACAGGAGTAAAATCTTAAACAGTGAAACCTCTTTAGATGTTTTGGGGAATGGGGGGGAGTATGCGGGGGAATTGAAGGATTTAAGGGGCCAAGAGGGATCCCAGAACCAATTTCACGGTGTGAATTGGCTGTTTTCTAAACAATGAAGGTAAAAGAGGGGTTTCCCCCTTTATTTCCTTTCATTTTCCACCTTTTGTTTAGTTGTTTTTGGTCGGGTTTCTTATCTAAAAACTCTTAGAAATTCCATTTACTCCTTTTTTAAGGTAATTTAATCTTTCTTTTTTTTTATAAGGCTTCTTTTCCAAAGTTTTTTTTAAAAATTATTTTCTTTTAGTTTTTTTTTCCCAAGTACATCCCCAGTTTTTTTTTTGGTGTGGGGATTGTTCTTTTTTACTTATCAAAAGGATTTAAATAAAATCTCAAGAAAATTTTATAACTTGTGCTTGGTTTTTTTTTGTGACCAAAAAAGTAGAAATCCTTAGGAGGAAAACTCCGATAATCTATGATGTATATTGAGCTAAGTTTTAAAAACTTTTAACTCATTTAATACTAACCTTTTAAAAACTAAGTTTTAAAAAAAAACTTGGTTTTCTTTTAGCTTCAAAAAGTTTTGAGTCCCCATCTAATGGAGTTAAAAAAAAGGTTTAAATTTTTAACAATTTTTGAGTGAATTATTTTATAATTTTAACCACAAATCTAAAAAAAAAAAAAAAGAAAAAAAAAAAAAATCTTTAAAAGGGTTTTTTAAAAAAAACCAAAAAGATTTTAGACCCCCAAGTACAAAACCTATTAAATCCAAAAAGGTTTCACTAAAAACCTTTTGAATTTAATTTTTTTTTTTTTTTTAAAAAATCCCCCTTTTCATGAAAGGAAAATTTTAATTTTAATAAAGAAAAAGATTTTTTCCTTTTAAAAAAGAAGAAATTAAAAATTAAATTATTTATTTACAAAAGGAAAATAAAAAAAAAATTCCCTTTTTTAAGGGGGTCGCCCCTTTATTGCCTGGATATTTTACATACCCCATTATTCAAAAATTAAATTTTGATAGTTTGGTTTTTTTTTTTTTAAAAAAAAATTAGGTGTTTGGTGTATTTTTAACTTAGGGGAAAGTGGTAAAAAAATTTACATCTTTAACCATTTGATTTTTTTTTTTAGAAAAAAATTCAAAAAGATCTTAAAGGGGAGAATTTTTTTTTTTACTTTCGAAAAAATTTAAAAAAAGAGTCAAATTTTTTTGAAAAGGGGTTTTAATTTTTTTTTTCTTTTTAATATTCAAAATAAAATTTTCCTAAGTGAAAAAAAAAAAATATATATTTTATTTATTTTTTTATAAAGATTGAAAAAAATTTTTCAAGTTTTTGCAAAAAGAATAAATGAAGAACTTTTAAATAAATAAAATAAAAAAAACAAATATTTTCCTTCCTTTTAATTTTTTCAATTTTATTTAAATTTTTTTTTTTTTTTTTATTAAATATTAAGGGGGAAAGGAAAAAAAAAAAAATAAAAAAGAAAAGGGGGGAAATAATAAAACAAAAAAAAAAAAGGGGGGCCCCCAAAACTAAAGCTTGGGAAACACGCAAAGTAATAAAGCAAGGCAAAAAAGGGAGCGATTTAAAAAAAGGGGGTTTTTTTTTTTTATTTTTCTTTTTGAAAATAAATAGTTCAATTTTTAATTTCTTTTTTTTAGTAAATAAAAATTAATTTTTTTTTTTTTATTAAAATTAAAAATTTTTTCCTTCATGAAAAGGGGGGGCACTGGGTTTTAAGGAAAAAGCTCAAAATTTAGTTTAAAAAACAGGTGTGTTAAAAATTGGGGTTTTAAATCCAAATAAATTCCTTGACTCCCTTTTTATTTGTGCATGTTTTAATTTTTTTTTTGGGGAATTCTTTAAAAAAATTCCCCTAAAATCAAAGTTTTTTGTATTAATGGGTTTTTTTTTCGACCGATTTCAATTCAATTGACTACGTCTTAGAAAATTTTGTTTGTAAATTGGGGGGGAGTTAGATTTCAATCACAAAAATTTGACAAATTAGACCTTTTTCAAACATCTAATTTCATAAAAATATATTTAATTCTTTAATCTTTGGATAAATCATGAATAGTTTTTTCAACAATTTTGTCCATCTTTTGAGTTCGATTTTAATGCCCCATTTTATTGGGATTTTATTTAAGAATCATTTTTTAATTACTCTAAGTGTACGTCAATCATCGTTTTTAGTTTATAAAAAATTTTCCCCCAAAAAAATTGGTTTAACAAATAGAAAAGGGGGGTGGGAGCCCACAGGGGGATTTTTCTATTTTGTTTTGAAAAAACATAGAGGGGATGAAGCCAACATCATAGTCACGTACGGGGCACATAAAGCGCGAGGAAAAAAAAAGAAGGCTTGGCTCTAGCGTACCTCCCCTATTTTAAGTTTTCGACCTTTTAAAATACTAGGCTTGGAGCCTAGCAAAAAAAAACGTCCATTTTTTTTTAATGAAAATAAATCAAAAAAAATGAACCTAGTTTCCAACCAAAAATTAACCCAAATTAATTAAGTCACATACATACTTTTTTTAAAAAAAAAAAAATAAAAAATAAAAAAAAATGAAAAAATAATAAAAAAAAAAAAAATTTAAAATAATAATTTTTTTAAATAAAAAACCCAATTTAAAATGTGTTGTACTTAGACGTTATTTAACCCCTAAAAGTGAACTACCCCAATCATTAAAACGTTTTACTAAAAAGTTTTAAAAAAAAAAAAATTTTTTTTTCTTTTTTTTTTTTTTTTTTTTTAAATTTTTTTTTTGTGTTTTCTTTTTATTTTTTTAATTAAGACCCTTTTTTTCCTTTATTCTTAAAATATATTACAAGGAGGGCAAAAGGGGAATATTTTATTATACGTTTTTTCCTAATAGAATCTTGCATGGAAAAGGATTTGGGGTTTTTAAAAGTTTTTTAAGGGCCCAAAAAGCAGTCCCCTAAAAGCTTTTTTATAGAGGGGCTCAAAAGAATCCAAAAAAAAATATTTTTTTTGAAGGGGGAATTGTGTGGAGGGGTCCCCGAGGACCTTTTTGTTGTTGTTGTGTGTTTTGGCTAAAAAAAAAAAAAATAATTAGTTACTGATTTATTTTCTTTACATATTTTTGCATGTGTTTTTACATTGGGGTTTTTTCACAACATATGTTTGTGGCAATACAACTAAGCTTCGACCCACCCTTTTTTTTTCCCTTTGGGCTAAATTTTAGTGTCAGATTAGGGGGGGAGATACTAGATATAAATATGCGGTTTAAATTTTGGCAAAAATTTACGACTATAAAGAAAAAACAATTTATGCAGATTATTTTTTTGATAGAAAAGCAGTGGGAAAAAGTTCGTATTTAGGGATTTTCCAAATTGATTTTGGTTTCGATTTTTTTTTTAAAAGATTTGTTTAAGGAGACTATTTTTTTCCCTTTTTGGCAATTTTCAATTGAGGGGTTTTTTAAGGGAGTTAAATGATTTTTTTTTAATTTTTTTTTTATTTTTTTAAAATTTTTTTTTTTTAAAAAATTTTTTTTAAAAAAGTTTATTTTTTTTTTTTTTTTTTTTAAAACTTTTTTTTTTTTGGGCCCCCCTTTTTTGTTTTTTTAAAAATTTTTTTTTTTTTTTGGTTTTTTTATTTTTTTCCCAAAAAAATTTTTTTTAAACTTTTTGTTTAAAAAAAAAAAATTTTTGGTTTAAAAAATTTTTTTTTAAAAAAGCTTTTTTTTTTTATTTTTTTCCAAATTTTTTTTTTGTTTTAAAAAAAAAATTTTTAAAGTTTAAAAAACCCAAAAAATGAGCTTTTTTTAAAGGGGGTTTTTTTTTACTTGGCCCCCTTTTTTGCTAGGTGGTTAGGGTTTCCATACCAGGGGAGTTTAAAACCTCATGGGGAGAAGGAAAGGAGCATGGATGGGGGGCCCAAAAATACTTTTTGACTATGACCCAAATGTTAGGGATTTGGTAAAGGCATCAACAAGAAAGGTTTTTCATTGGATAAGTTTGTCAAGCAAGCTTTTTAAATTTCCTTTTAATCCTAAGAAAAGGAAGATTTAGTTTAAATAATCATTGAAATGGGGGGGAAGAAAGATCTTCACTAGTTTTGGGGTTCCTAAAGGAAAGAAAGGGAAATTTTTACTACTTCCATGTAAAGGGTAGCATAACAATGTTGTAGTCAAGTGAGAGCGGTTAATTAAGGAAAAATTATAAACCAACAATAGTTCAAGCAATTTTTTTTATGACAAATGTTTCCTAAAAAAATTTTTGAAGGATACCTTGGAAAAAAAACATATTATATTGCCAATAAGGGAAAAAAGACTATTCCCAAAATATGAGGCAAAAAACTAAACCATCTGACCCAATTTTACAGAAGCTACCAAGTAATGATAAAATCATGAGCCCCCCATTTTTTTTAAAAAGGGCTAGGGGCAACCTCAATATGAGATAGATTCTTTTCAAATTTCCTTCAATGTTGCATTAGGGTCTGATCTAACCAATGCAGTGGTCCCCGAAGAACTTGGTTTTATGCGAAAAGAAGGGGCCCCTTATAGCAAAACTGTAGGTAGATTGTGGGGCGGATAAGGGGAAAGACAAAAACCCTTGTTTCCAAAAACCCCCACCTCTAATATAGCTCCAACATAGGTATACTTTGGGCACTAATAACCCATCCCAGGTACAAGGCAAAGGACCCCAACCTAACATTTGGGGGCTTTTCAAATAGCATAAACACCAAGAAAAAAACCCCAAAAAAAAGGGGGCACTTTGTAAAGTTCCTTTTTTCGTCTAACAGTCTTTTGTTTTTTTAAAAACTGGCAAAATATGCATTTTAAATATCCTAAGGTATTAAAGCAAGTTTTTTGTTTTAAAAACCGAAAAGTGTAAAAGCTTTAAGTTTTGGGATTCCTTTAGGAGTAGGGGGAAATGTTGATCAAACTTTTCAAAGATGTGCCCCAATAGAAATTTTTAAAAAGTGTTACATGCGAATTTAGGGTTTTGGACCCTGATGGGAAATTTTATATGATACTTAGATCAACTGGTTTTTCTAAAAATCATGCCACCAAAGATTGTCATAAAGGTATGTATTTCGATTCCCCAGGGAGAATTTGCGTTTTTTTTTGAATTAGAAGTTTTATAAGCTTTTTAATTGTTTTTTTCCATATTGGGGGTTGTAGGGCAAAGGCAAATTTTTGTTGGTTTGACATAAAAGTCAAGTGAAGAAAGAAAAAACCCCTTAAAGAATTCCTAATTAAAAAGGTTTATGGATGTATTCTTAGATTGCTTTCCCATTTACCCCCCAGTAAGGAGATTTTTAGTTCAATATTGATCTAGTACAAAGGGACCCAAACAAATTTCTAAGCTTGGGGCCATATTTAAAAAGGCAAAAATAAAACAGTGAAGTTAAAGACTTTGTTGTTGGGAATTGTGGGGAGAAGGGTTTTTTTTTTAAGCTTTAAATCAGTCCCCTCATAAAACATTTAACCAATACTTTTTGTCCAAAAAGAAAAAAGAAAGCAATGAAAAGGGCATGAAAATTTATTAAACAGAAAACAAAAAAAAAAAATGATATAAAGAATAATTATTCTTCCCCAAATTGAGGGGCTTATTTGACCAATTAAAGGGAGGTCATATTTTTCCCAAAAATTTACCTAAGATCCCGAATTTTACTAAAATAAAGATTATAGAAGAAGACATTCAGAAGACAGCTTCTGAAGTTGGTATAGTCGTATGGGTTCTTAGTGATTTGTTTTGCTTAATAGACGCACCCAAAGGCATTCATAGATTTGATGAATTTTAAGGCCTTTAGAGATTTTTCGACAAAAATTTTTATGGTTTTCTCATTATTGATTCCTTTTTCTACATTCTAAAAGCAAAAAAAGAGCGAAGAGCATTTGAGAAAATTTTGTTAAATAATACAAACAAGAAGTTATACATTTTAAGTTTTTGAAGTGCAAGTTTTTTTAAATTAAACCAAAACTCCTTTTTGGGCAATAATGAATTTAAAGAGGGTTTTCTCAATTGACCCAAAAAGAAAGTTTTAAAATAGTGGTGGATTGTCCTAAAAAAAGGTAGTAACCAAAATCAAGTTTTCTTAGTTTTAAACAAAATTTTTTTAAAAAACGATTTGTAGAAAAAGGTCTTCAAGATATAACACCTCTCCTAAGTTGACCAAGAAAGGAGTATGATCCATTTGGGATGGGCAAGTGTGAATCTTGTTTCCCAAAAATGAAAAAAAGAAGCTTATGTCAACCCCAGTTTTAGCGTTTTTCCCCCCAAAAAAGAAAGGAGTATGTTTATTCAGTTATGCATCTAAAATTGTGATTTGATGTGTTTTTTATGCGGAAGGAGGGTAATTATTATACTTCTCAATAATTTTTAAAACCTTTTGAGAGGAACTACTCTTACTTTTACCTTTTTGGAACAAAAAGTAGTGATCTTAGCCCTAAGTTTGGGGACATTATTTGTAGGAGAAAAAATAAAAAATTTACCTATGATAAAAGTTTTTTAAAAATTCATCTTTACACAAAAAAAAGGTTTTTAACCCAAAGACCTTGTAGTTTTTAAGTTAAACAAAGACCATGATGTTAATAAATACTAAAAAACCCAAAAAAATGAATATTGGTGGCGATATCCTCAGTAAAAAAAAGAAACAAGGTTTTTATAGCAAGGTTACAATTTAGGGACCTTTTTCATGAAGACATGGTTAAATTGAAGTTTGAATAGTGACCAAAAGGTTTAAAAGCTAAACTAGCTAACTTTTGCATTTTTAAATCTTTTGGATATAAAAAAAGTTGCCATTTTTTAAGGAAAGCCCAGATTTTTGAAATCAAAAAAATTGGGAAAGACAAGATAAAAGCAACTAAAATCCAAAGTTTGATGTTGGGAGTTTACAGGTTTTTTGGTAAACAGGTTATTTGTACCGATAACAAAAAGGGTCAAAAAAAGGGTTAAAAAGGAAGCCTTACTATGGGTGCTCCATTTTATCCTAGGGGGGTGCTAAGATATTTTTAAAGGGTTCAAAAGAAAAAAAATTTTGGGGGAACAACAAAGAAGTGGAGAGATTAAAAAAACATGTCTTTTAAAATTGGGGCAATGTCTAGATGTAAGAATTGGGTCATTAGAGGCCAGCTAGTGTTCTAACCTTTACCAACACTAGAATGAAAAATAAAAAGAATGTGACCATGGGAATTTTTTTGCACATCCCCAAAACTAATGAAAAAAAATTCGTACAGTATGGTTTTTTTAAAAGGACCAAATTTATAAAGTTAGCTCACTTTTTAAACCCTTTAAGATTAGATAACAAAAATTTGAGAAGGCTGGCAAAGTTTACCCATGGGGGATGGAGATTGTAGGAATTAATTTACAATGACTTTTTAATAAAGGTAAACCGAATTTAAAAGAAAATCCTAGAAAAGGTTTTCGGGGTTAAAAAGGGGGTTTTTATTTTTTTACCCCAAATTTTTATTGGGGCTATGAAAAATTTTTGGGGACCTAGGGGTTTTTAGGGGTAATTCGAGATAAATTGGATTTGGGGAACAACCGGCCCCCCAATTTTTTTTAGTTTTTAAAAAAATTTTTTTAGGGTTTTCAATGGCTTCTTTCAAAAGGGGGTTTAAGGGGAAAGGGAAGCATGTTAAACCTTTTCCCACGGGGGGGGGAACAAGAGGGGAAAAGCAACTTTCCCTTGGGGGTTGGGAATTTGGGGGCAAGCAGCAAAAAAGGTTTAGGGTTATTGGAAAAAAGGTTGGCAAGGGGACTTAGACCACCAAAAAAAAAAAACCAAACAACCCCTACAAACCCAAAATCCCAATTGGGATGGGGAAAAAAGTGCCCTCCCCTTTTTCGGTTGGGAAAAAGTACCATAAAAATTTAACGGGAAAACAACGGGTTTTTTCGGAAATTGTCCCCGGGTGGGGAGGGGGTTTTTAAATTCCCCAAATTTCCGGGGGTTTTTTTTGGTTTTAAAAGGGGTTTTGGGAAAACCAATAGTTATTTTTGGCTCAAAACAAAATGGGGAAAAAAAATTAAAAATAGTAAATTTTTATAGAACCCCTTTAAAAAGAACTTTAAAAAACCCCTAAAGAAAAAAAAATCGAGGGAAAAAAAAAAAAAAAAACCCAAAAACACATACAAAAAAAACCCCAAACCTAAGTAAATGACCACAAATTAAAAAAAACCCAAATTGAATAAAAACCTATACCCCAAACCCTAGAGTCCCCCCCAAAAAAACCCCTAAAATAAAATTTTTTAAAAATTTTAAAAAAGGGGGAAAAAACACAATTAAAAAACATTCAAAAACCCCATTTTGTAAAAAATTTGTAACTTTATAATAAAGATCGAATGTATCTTAAAAAAAAATAATAATCAATCAAATAAAGTCAATTAAAATAAAAAAAATTAATGAAAATTAAAATTTTTCCCCAATGATGGGTTTAAAAAAACCCCCAAAAAAATAATTTAATATTGTAAATGTAAACTTGAAACCCTAATCAAAAACCTAATATGTAAAAAAACTTTGTGATACCCCAAAAAACCCTAAAGAAAAATTCTTTTAAAAACCAAACTAAATGACAAAAAACCCCCCAAATTTTAATGAAAGAACCCTAAAATAAAGCCAAAAAACCCAAAAAAA
>JAMXBC010000868.1:0-12608 GCA_024138005.1 Lumnitzera racemosa | reverse complement strand
TTAAATTTTTTTTGGGGCCCAACTCAAAGAATGCTTCCCCCCTTTCCCCTTTGGGTTTCTTACTCATAAGGGAGGTAAAAGTTTTTACATCCTTTAAAGGGTCTTCCCAATTTAAAAGGGGAGTGTTTCCCCCCCATTTGTCTTGTTAGTTAGCTCATAACTTAAACAAATTTTTTCAACCTCTCTTCAGGGTCTTCACTAGCCAAGGGTATTCATCTTTTCCCCTTTGTTTAGTCAACTCATGGGGGGTACCCCGATTTTCACCATCTCTTTAGGATCTTGAAACTTAAAGGAGCACTTTCCCCATTTCACCTTAGTTAGTAAGCTCATAGGGTCTCAAAGGGTTTTAGCATCTTTTTAAAAGGTCTTTGTTCCCTAAAGGGTGCACTTCATCATTTCACTTCTTACTCACTCATAAGCAACCCCAAGTTTCAAACATCCCTTAGGGTCTAACTGTTAAGGGCACTTTGCGCTTTTCCCCTTGTTATTCAACCAAAAGGGAAAAAATAATTTTTCAACTCTCTTTAGGGTCTTAGCCAGTGAATAGCTCTTACTTCTTTCATCGGGTTAGTCAGTCAAAAGGCCGAAAAATTTTTTAACTTCTTAAGTTTTAAACCAAACTCAAGGAGTGCTTCCCTATTCCTTCTTAGTTAGCATCTAAAAAGGGGATGACTAAGTTTTCAACATCCTTTAGGTTTTCAACTAGTTTAAAGGAGCATTTTCCCCTTTCTCATTTTTTAGTTACCCATAGGGGTATGGCTATGTTTCATCATCTCTGATAAGTGTAAAACTCACTATGTACATTTTAGGCATAGTCACTCATAAAATTTGCCCAAAATTGTTTTTTTTTTCTCAAGTTTTGGGTACTTGATTGTGTATATTTAATTTATGATGATTAAAAGGCAAGAGATGTATTTATTCGGCAAATGAAAAGAGATGAAAATTCAAAAAAAGAAATTTGGAGCAATAATAAAAAAAAAAAAAGATTTAAATTCCCTAATGCTCTTACTCCCTCCATTCGGGTATGACAAAAGAGAACCAGGCTAAAGCTATTTTTCCGACTATTCATCACGGGGTATAACTCTACCTTTTAAGGATGATTTTGCCCTTTAAACCAAACATATGAGGGGGATTGTTTCGATAGAATATCCTTCCTAATCATAAGCATAGGGAGTAGCATGAGATCTTTCCCTTTAAAATTTTTTTTCAAATTTTTGGGGATGGAATGGGGCTTTAAAATAGGAGGGGTCTTAAAGTGGGGATTTCACCCTTTTATAAAAAAGGTATAAATGCACCCCCAATTTTCAAAAAAAAGGGGGAAGAAATCAAAACTCAAGACATTACACCATAAGACATCACATACTCATAAACCTAGACACTCTATTTCCATTTTGTACCTATTATGTTTCCATTTCATTATATTTTTCAAATTTTTTGTACCATACCTTTCCCAAAATTGCTAGGGCAAATGGGAAAATTTCTCGTTCATGGTTGTAAAGTTTTTCTAAAGTGCAATTCAAAAGGGGGTTATTTCTTCTTTTGATCTTTTTTTAAAATTATTTTTTTTATGATACATTTTTTTCTTTGTCATGGTGGAGTAATTTAGGATTGTACATCTACTTAGTATGTCAAGTGAATGGATGTAGTTTCTTGATAAATTGAATTAAATTAATTTAAAAGATTATATATAAAAATTGACTTGGGCCATTTTTAATAGAATTGTCAAGAGAAAATTTTTATTGAATAAATCTAATTCATTGGATACCTTACTCTTATAGTAAAGATATCATTGGAAAGTTGTTGCATTTTTAAAGGAAATTGAAAATTTAACATATCGTTAATGCGGCCCGGGTTGGGGCATTAACCCAAAAAGATTCTAATAAAAATAATTAAGTTTTAACATAAGAAAATTTTGAGAGGAATACTTACATACTAAATTTTCCCCTATAGACAAAATCATTAAGTTAAAATTTTGAGGTGAATCTGCTTTAGGGAAAGAAGTCCAGTTAAGTTTTTTGTATCAAAAGTGTTATTGTAGCCATTTTTTTATTTAAAAATTAGTTTGTTTTTAGTGCAATTTGGCTTAAATTGGTATTTTATATTTTCACATTGATAAATTTTGCTGAATGGGAAAATTTTGATTATACTAAGCTTGTATCCTTCATAATGGAGAAAACCTTATACTTATCTATCTATAAAAAGATCCACACTTTCTGTTGAACAAGTTAACATAGAATATAGGTTTAAAAATTGTAAAAAAAAGCATATTTAGAGGTAATCAATCTATTTGGTTAGCTAAAGGAGTGTTTCTCTCATTTCACCTGGGTTAGTCGTTCATGGTACCAAAATATTTTTCAAAACCCTTTTTAAAACCTTTAGCCAGGACAGGGAGTATTCACCCGTTTCATCTAGGTTAGTTAGCTTATAAGGACACGACCATGTTTTCATCATGTTTTTAGGATCTTAACCAGTCAAGGAGTACTTCCTCTTTCACCTTGGTTGTTAACTCATAAGGGTCGACCAAGTTTTCACCTCTTTTTAAGGTTTATCTAATCAAGGAGGGCTTCGCTATTTCCCTTATTGCTATCAAGGGGCAGACAAGTTTTAAATAACTTTTTAGGGTCTTAGTAGTTTAAAGGAGTGCTTTGCTCATTTCATTTTATTTAGGCAATCATAGAGGCACGAAAAATTTTTTCAAATCTTTTTAGATTTTAACTAAAAGGAGTGCTTCATCCATTTCATTTTGGGTTAAAACATAGGGTATGATCAATTTTTTAACATCTCTTTAGGGTTTGCCAAGTCAAAGAGAAAACCCGCCCATTGCACCTTTGTAAGCCAGTCATAAGGGCTTCAGCCTTTATTAAGGTCTTATCCACTAAGGAGTGTTTCGCAATTCCCTTTCATTAGCTAGTTTTGGGGGGATGACCAAGTTTTCAAAAACTTTTTAGGGTCTTACTACTTAAGGAGTGTTTTTGCTCATTTCATCTTGGTTAGGCAACCCATAAGCCGAATAATTTTTCCAACATCTTCAAAGATCTTACTAGCCAAGGGTGCTTCAGCCTTCACCTGGTTACACAAAACCCAAAGGACAATCAAGTTTTAAACATCTTTTTAAAGGTATTAGCTAATAAAGGGTGCTTTACCCTGACCTTTTTTAGCCAGCTATAAGGGGCTCAACAATTTTTAACAATTCTTATGTTCTTAGCCAATTTAAAGGAACACTTTGCTCATTTCATCATGGGTAATCAGCTAAAAGGGGTATGTTATATTAGTTTTTTCCACGTAGTTTGATAAGATTTAAAATAATTTCCTTACCGTCTTTTCAGTTCCCGATGGGCCACTAATCTCATTTTGGGGCTTTCTACTGAAAAATTTAAAATACAACATTTCCACCGAGTAAAAAGATTGTTCCTAATTTTAATTTTTCCCATTGCATGATAGTTATCAAAAAACATGGTTATATTACATAATTTACCGGTTTCCCTATATTTGGGGAAGGTATCTAATAAAGAAACTTCCATATACTGAAAGTTATTCGATAACTACAATTTCCACATGCACCCTTTTATAAATGGGGAAAAACTTTGAAGGATTTTAGTAACTCCTGACCCCACTTTCTTTCCTCTTTCCTTTTTAAAAACTTGGCACCGAAGAGACACACTAACTGCCTTGTCCCAACAATTTTTTTTTTTTTTTTTTAAAATTTTTGAAGACTTTTCTAATTTCCAAAACCCACCAACAAAGGTATAATAATTTTTAAACATCTCTTTAACCCGGGCCAACAAAGGCTTATTTTGCCCATTTCATCATGGTTAGTTAGGTATAGGGAAAACGCCATTTTTTTTATCTCTTTTGGTCTTTGGGTGCACAAGGAGCATTTTTTCTGGATTTTCCTTAGTTAATCATCGCTGATACAAGACCATCTTTTTAACTTCTTTAGGGGCTTAGCCCAAACCAAAAATCACTTTTCCCTTTATTTGATGTTAGCTCATAGGAGCATGACTAAAATTTTAAAATCTCTTTTGGTCCTAGCCAGCTTAAGGATGCTTACCCATTTCACCTTGGTTTTGTTAGCTTATAGGGGTTGGCCCAAGTTTCAACATCTCTTTAGGGTCTTAACTACTCAAGGGGCACTTCCTATTTTAAACTTAGTTAGGGGGCTCATGGGGTATGGTAAGTTTCAACATCTCTTTAGGGTCAACTCCAACTCAAGCAATGTTTTCACTCATTTTTCTTGGGTTTGGTAGCTTTTGAGGCCAACCCTATTTTATCATTATTTAGGGGCTTTTCTAACTTAAAGGGGCACGTCACCCATTTCACTATGGTTTTTTAGCTTTAGGGAAAAAACTAAGTTTTCCATAACCCTTTTGGTTTTAGCCAGCTAAGGGGTATTTTCTATTTCATCTTGGTTAGGAAGCTCATAGGGGCACGTAAAGTTTTTAACTCCCTTAAGGTCTTAGCCCTTTCAAGGAGCACTTACCATTTTTACCCTTGGGTTAGTTAGCTCTAGGAGCAAACCAAGTTTTAAACATCTTTTTAAGGTATTAACCAATCAAGGGGTGCTTCGCCCTTTACTTTGTAAGTCAGTCATAAGGAACAACTAAGTTTTCAAATCTCTTTTAAGGGGCTTGCTAGCTCAAAAGACTTCATCCATTTTTATCTTTGTTTTAATTAGTTTTTAATGGTACAACAAATTTTCAACATCTCCTTAACATTTGCCCTTTTCAAGGAGGCTTCACCTTTTTACTTTGTTAGTCAACCATGGGGATGACCCAAATTTTTAACATCTTTTTGCCATTAGCCAAATCAAGGGTTACTTCGCACATCTCACCTTAGTTGTTATCTATTTGGGGCACAACAAAGTTTTCACTATTTTTTGATGGCCTTAGTCATCTCAAAGGGGCGTTTTTCTCGTATCCTTTTTGTTAGTAACTCATAGGGTATGACTAAGTTTTTCAAATTTTTAAGGTCTTGGTCAATTTAAATGGACTTCATGTATCATCTTTTTAGTCAACTTATAAGGGTACACTAAATTTTCAACATCTATTTTGATCTTAACCCCCTCAATAGGCTTCGCCTATTTCACCCTAATTAGTCAATTTCCAAAGGGGACAACTAAGGTTTTAACTTCTCTTTGGGGCTTGGGCCAAATCAAAGTGCTTTGTTATTTCATAAAGGTTGGTCAACTAAAAAGTGTAAGACAAAGTTTTCAACTCCTTTAAGCTCTTATCTAAAGCAAGGAACACTTTTTCATTTCATCTTGGTTTTTTTAGCTCAAAGGGCCAAATAAGTATCAACCCCTTTTGTGCAATAGCTAAAATCAAGGAGCTTTTGCCCATTTCTCCTTAGTTAGTCGCTACAAGGGAACGACCAATTTTTTTAAAACTTTTTAAGGGCTTAGCTAGTCAAGGAGGGGTTCACCCCCCTTTCATCTTAGTTTTTCAGCTATAGGGATACAAAAAAATTTTCAAACCCCTCTTTGGGTTTTTACAAATTAAGCAACACTTTCCCTTTTCATTTAAGGGTTGTTAATATAAAGGCATGATCAGTTTTCAACCTTTCCCTTAAGGTCATACCCTCAAGAGTGTTTTGCACTACTAAATTTTCAACATCGATTTAGGGTTTTAGCCGCTTTTAAAGGGATGCTTACCCATAGCTTAGGAACAACAAAGGGTCTTAACCAAATCAAGGAGTGCTTCACCGTTTCACTTAATTAGTCAAATAATAGGGTACCCTGTTTTCAACATCTCTTTTTGGGGCTTTTCCAATAAAGGAGCACTTAGCCCATTTTATTTGGTTATCACCCCATAGGGGAACAGTTTTTAACATTCTTTATGGCCTAGCTAGCTCAAGGGCACTTTGCCCCCTTTCTCCTTAGTTATTCAACTCAAAGGGCATGACCTGTTTTCGACATCTCTTTGGGCTACTACAAAGGAGTACTTCATTCATTTCATCTTGATTGTCCAAATCACAAGGGTTTTTAAACCCAATTTTTCAACTCTTTAGGGTTTAAAAATAGCCAAGGAGCGTTCGCCCTTTTTTTCCTTAGTTTTTTACCTCATAAGGGGACAACCAAGTTTAAAATCTCTTTAGGGGCCCTTTGGGAAC
The DNA here is from genome assembly GCA_024138005.1 of Lumnitzera racemosa. Lineage (NCBI taxonomy): Eukaryota > Viridiplantae > Streptophyta > Magnoliopsida > Myrtales > Combretaceae > Lumnitzera > Lumnitzera racemosa. The sequence continues at coordinate 6,500 of JAMXBC010000868.1, read as the reverse complement.
TCAAAGGGGTATTCACCTATTTTTCTTAGTTAGTTGTTATTGGAGCATAAATTTAAATTTTCAACTCTCTTTAGGGGGTTAGTGCTCAAGGGAGGCTTTACATAAGCAAGTTTTCAACATCTGTTAAGGTCATGCCACTCAAGGGAAAGCGTTCCCCTTTTAAACATGGGTTAAAAATTTAAAAAGGGGAAACTAAGTTTTCAGGATCAATTTGGGGTCCTATCCAACTCAAAGGGGCACTTTTTCTCATTATACTTTGGGTTTTTTGGCCCTAGGGGGAAAGATCAGTTTTTTTCCCCAACCCTTTAAAATCTTAGCCATCCAAAGGAGCGCTTTTCCTTTCAACTTGGTTAGGTAGCTCTAGGGGCACATGAAATTTTCAATTCTTTTTTTAAAGTTTATCCATTCAGGGAAAATTCACCCCCTTTTCCTTAGTTGTTAGCTCATGGTATAAAATAAGTTTTAAGCATCTCTTTGGGTATTAGCAACTCAGGGATGCTTCACCCCTTTCAACTTTATTAGTTGCTCATAGGGTAAAATTGTTTTACATTTCTTTGGGGGTTTTAGCCAATCAAGGGACTTCACTCTTTATCTTAGGTAGTTAGTGTAGGCATAAGTAAGTTTCAATGTCCTTTGTGTCATAGAAGCTTAAGGACACTATGCCCCCTTTCATTTGGTTGTCAAAATTACAAGGGCCAACAAGTTTTTAAAATCTTTTTGGATTTTAGCCCAATCGAGGGGCACTTTACATGTTCACCTTTGGTTTGTTAACTCTAGGAGAATGACTAAATTTTCACCCTCATTTGTGGCCCTAAAAAAAATCAAGGACCCTTACCTTATCATCTTTGGGTTTCAACTATAGGGGGAGGACCAAGTTTTCAACTTCTTTTAGGGGTTTTTCTAGCCAAGGAACTTCGCTCATATCAATTTGTTAATTAACTCATAGGGAAGACTAAGTTTTTAATGTCTATTTAAGTCTTAACTAACTTAAGGGTGCTTTGCCTTTTCACCTTTGGGTTTGTTGCTCATGGGGTATGACCCAAATTTTTAATTCTCTTTAGGGTCTTAACCCAAATAAAGTAAACCCCCTCTGTTTTATCTGGGTTTATCACTCATAGGGGCACAACCCAAGTTTTCAATACTCTTTAGAGCCTTTCCACTTAAGGAGCACTTCACTCATTTTATCTTTTTAGCGCTCATAGGGCATGAAAGTTTTCAACATCTCTTTATATCATGCCAGCTCCCTGATGCTATGCCTATTTTTCCCTTATTTAGTCAATCACAAGGGCAAGACTAAGTTTCAACACCCCTTTAAGGCTTAGCGAGATCAGGAATGCTTCACCCCCTTCATCGTGGTTGTTAGTATATAGGGCACAACAAAATTTTCAACCTCTCTTTAAGATTTTTTGCTGCTTAAGGGGGCACTTCGCCCCTTTTCTCTTGGGGAGTCAATCAAGGGGGAGGACCAAATTGTAACATATCTTTAGGGTCCTAGCAATTGAAGGAGCATTTCGCTCGTATCATCTTAGTTTTTGTTAGCTTTAGGGGACGAATAAGCTTGTTTTTTATGGTCTTAGCAAGCTTAAGAAGTCTTTGCCCGTTTCACATTGGTTTTGTCAGTCATAGGGGTATGACCGTTTTCAACTTTTCTTTAGTTTCTTTAAACATCTCAAGTAACGCCTCACTCATTTCATTTGGGTGCAATCATATCACAACCATGTTTTTTTAAAATCTCTTTAAGGGCTTAGCCCGCCAAGTCGTGCCACACTATTTCCCCCTTGGTTTATTAGCTCATGGAGCATGACAAAGTTTTCAAAATCCTTTAATGTCTGTAGCTAAAAAAGGGGCTACGCCCTTTCCCTTGTTTGTTAACTATAAGGGTCAGCCAAGTTTTTTTAAGTCTCTTTTGGGTTTAGCCCAAAACGGGGAGTGCTTTACCCCTTTTTATCGTAATTTGTCAACTATAGGGGAAAGATAAATTTTTTTTTAAATTTCTTTAGGATTTTGCCGCTTAAGGGAAAATTTGCCAATCTATCATAGTTAATTACTCAAAGGGGGATGATCAAAAATTTTAACAACCTTTTTTGGACATGCATCAAAAAGTTTTTCACACAACCCTATTTTTTAAATCTCTTTTGTTCTTGCCAGCTCAAGGGGTACTTTTCCCCATTTATTTGGGTTGGTCAATTTAGGGAGACCAAATTTTAAAAAACTCTTTAAGGTCTTAGCCAACCAAGAGCAATTACCTGTATCATCTTAGTTTTTTCAACCATAAGGGGGGACTAAATTTCGACTTCTATTTTGGTCTTAACCAGCTCAGGAAAACTTTGCTCATTTCACCTTTTTAAGTTAGTTCAAGGGGCATAACCCGGTTTTTAACTTCTCTTTTAAGGGTTTTGCCCTTTTAAAACAGTGCTTTACCGTTTCTTGGGTTCATCCTCAAGGAAAACCATGTTTTCAAAAATTTTTAGGGTTTAGCTCATTTAAGGAGCACTTCATTCATTTCATCTTGGGATTCAACTCATAAGGGCTGACCAACTTCTTTAACATCTTTTTAGTACATAGTCGCTCAAGGGTCAGCCTATTTTACCTTAGTTAGTCAACTTACAAGGGCATACCAAGTTTCAACATCTCTTTAGGGTATTATTTTACTTGAGGAGTGCTTCCCCCATTTCTCATGGTTAGTCACCCCATAGGAAACGACAAATTTTTCAACCTCTTTTAGGGTTTTACCCAAACCCAAAGGGAGTGCTTCCCGATTTCATATGTTTAGTTAATCATAGGGGAGTGACTAAGTTTTCAACATCTCTTTAGGGTCTACCCAACTCAAAAAGTGCTTTGCAGCCCAAAGTTTCACCATCTCTTTGGGGGAAATAGCTACTTAAAGGGAGCGTTTTTCCCCCCGTTTATCTTGTTAGTCAACCATGGGGGCGGTTTGGTTTTAAAACATCTTTGGGGGGCCTATTACCCAGGAATTTTCGTATGACTAATTTTCAACATCTTTTAGGATCTTAGCTACCAGGAATGCTTCACAAATTTTAAATTTGGGTTTCCACTCATTAGGGCATAAACAATTTTTTGGCTTCTTTTTGGTGTCTTATCTAGTTAAGGGGTACCCCTTTTTACCCTTTGTTTTTAGTCATAGGGGAAAAAACCCAAGTTTTATAAATTTTTAGGGTCTTAGCCCCCTTAGGGACACTTTCTCATTTACTTGGTTAGTAGCTTATTGGGGGGATGACAAAATTTTCGAATCTCTTTAAGGTCTAGTCATTTTAAGGAGTGCATTGCCCCCTTTTACCTTGGGTTAGTACATAAGGGCACGACTAAGTTTTAAAACTCTCTTTAGGGTATGGCCAGTCAAGGGTGCTTTTCCCATTTTACCTTTTTTATCAGGTCTAAAAAACAAACCAAGTTTTTAATGTCTCTTTGAGTATTTGTTAGCTTACAGGGGGATGATAAGCTTTCAACTTATTTATGTCTTTGCTAGCTCAAGAGAGCTTTGCTTGTTTATCAAGTTTTTTAGCTATAGGGTACAACTAAGTTTTTAAATCCTTTAGTTTTATAGCCCCGCTTAAGGGGGGCTTCACCAAATTTTACCTTAGTAAAATCATAAAGGGGACAACCAGTTTTCAATATCTCTTGGTTCTTAGCCAAAATTAAAAGCCTTACCTATTTCATCTTGGTAAGTTAGCTCATAAAGACATGACAAATTTTCAATTCTTTCTTTAGTATTTTAGCCAACTCAAGGGGTGCTTCACCCATTTCATTAGGTTTTTTAACTCATTGGGGGCGGGCCCCAAAAATTTCAACTTCTTTAGTGGCTAGCCAACCAACGATGCTTTGCATGACCAAGTTTTTAACTCCTTTAGGTTTTTGCCAACTCAAAGGGGGCTTCACCCCTTATTCTAAGGGGGACGATAAGTTTTCAACATCACTTTAGGGGCTTAGCGAATCAAAGAAACTTTTACCCCTTTCTATGGTTTAGTCAACTTTAAAAGGGGAAGGCCCAAATTTTTGACAAACTCTTTTTGGCTCTTTGCCAAATCAAAGGGACGATTTACCCCCTTTTACCCTTTAAAAAGTTAAATTTCTAAGGGTTGATTAAAATATTTAACATTCTTTTGGTCCTAGAACTCAATGGGGGCTTTGCTTGTATCATGTGTTATCAAGTAAGCCCAAGTTTTAACATTTTTTGGGGGGTCTTAGCCCAACTCAAAAGTGCTTCACCTTTTTCACTGAAGTAATCTAAGGGCATGACAAATTTTTCAACATTCTTTATGGCCTTTACCAATGAAGGGTACCTTGCCATTTCTCTTACTTAGTCTGCTCATAGGGAGGCTAATTTTTTTAAATCTTTTTTTGGGTTTAACACTCGAGAAGTGCTTCACCCATTTATGAAAGTTAGTCAGTAATAGGGGTACAACCAATTTTTTAACATCTATTTTGGGCCATAGCCAGCTTGGGGAGCACTTGCCCTTTCCTTGGTTTTAAACTAAAAAGGGGCATCACCTTGTTTTAAAACATTCTAAAAAGGTCTTAGCCAAAACTTAAAATCCTTTGCCTTTTCTTCTGATTGTCAATTCACAAGGCCGCCCAAGTTTTAAACTTGTTTCATCAAAATCAACTAAGGAGAGTTCGCCTGTTTACCTTATTTACAAACTTACAGGGCTGAAAGTTTTCAACTATTTTTAGGGGTCTTACCCAGTTTAAGGACCCTTTCCCCCATTTTAACTGGTTAGTCACTTCGGGACATGAAAAATTTTTTTAACCCGCTTTTTGTCTCAACTAAGTAAAGGATGCTTCGCCCATTTCATTTTGGGTTTTCAAATCATAGGGCTACAACCAAGTTTTCAAATCTCCTTAGGTTTTTTGCTTAAGGAGCACTTTGTTTACCAAATTTTCAAAATTTTTAAAGTCATATTAATCAAGGGGTGCTTCACCCATCAAATCATAAGGACATACCAAGTTTTCAAATTCATTTAGGGTCTTAGCGCTCAAAGAGTCCCTTTTCCCATTTAATCATGGTTTCAACATCTCTTCAGGCTTACCAATTAAGGGATGCTTCTCCAATTTCTCATTAGTTATTATTCATAGGAGCACAAAACCCGTTTTCAAAAATCTCTTTAGGGCCCAGCCAATTTTATGAGCGCTTTGCCCCTATCATCTTAGTTTTAACCTTAAAGGGTAGGATAAATCTTTAAAAACCTTTAGGGTCTAGCTTGCTCAAGAGCATTTTCCCGTATCATCTTAGTCAGTAAGCCCTAAGGGGAGAATAGGTTTTCAACATCTCTTGGGTTCTTAGCCAAATTAAAGTGCTTCCTTTTCACTGGTTAGTCAATCATAGGGGGGATAACCCGTTTTTAACATTCTTTTAGTGTCATAGCTAGTTCAAGGACCATTTGGGCCTGTTTCTCCTTGGTTTTTTCAACATACAAGGTATAAGGGTTTTCAACATCTAAATAGGGTCTTACCCCAGTCAAGGAGCACTTTCCCATTTCATTTTGGTTAAAGCACTCATGTAATAAAACCCAAATTTTAAAAAACCTTTTTTGGCACTAGCTAGAAAAAGAGCGTTTCACCCGTTTCATTTCATTATACCTTTGGGCAAGGCCAAGTTTTCAAATCTCTTTTTTTTAAAGCTACCCAAAAGAGCGCTTCACTTGTTTTACTTATTTTGTTAACTCATAAGGGGGACAACAATTTTTAAAAATTCCTTTAAACATCTTGCCCGCTCAAGAGCTCTTCGTTTATTTCAAAATTATTTTTCAGTTAGGGAATGACAAAAGTTTTCATCTCTCTTTAAAGGGCTTGCTAAAACAAGGGTCACTTACCCCTTTTTTTGTTGGGTTTGTTGCTCATAGGGGTAGGGTAAGTTTTTAGCATTTCTTTAAGGTCTTTCTATCAATGACAAATATGCAGCTAGTTTTTAACACTCTTTAGGGTCATAGTGTGCACAAGTGCTTTGACCATCAGCTCTAGGAGCATGACCCCAAATTTTTAACATGTATTGGGGGCCTAGCTAACTCAAGGAGTGCTTTACCCCTTTTAAAAATGGGTTTTTCATCTCTTTAAGGTCTTTCCAATCAAATTTTTGTTTGCCATTTCTCTTTGGTTTGTCAGCTCAAAGGGGGATCTTAGTTTTCAACACGCTTTTGGATTTTAGCTTACCAGGACACTTTGCCCCGTTCATCTTAGTTAAAAAAGCTCGTAAGGGAAGGGCCAAGTTTTCAACATCTCTTTAGGGCTTGGGTAACAAAGAAATGCTTCATTTTTTTACCTTTGGGGTTTTTACTCCGAAGGATGACTAAGTTTTTAACTTCACTTTAAGGGCCTTTGAAACTCAATGAGGCTCACTGTTTTATCTTAGTTTTTCAAATTTAAGGGGGACAACCAAATTTTTTTAAATTTTCTTTTTTGGGCTAGCTAGTTAGAATCGCTTCCCCATTCATCTCAATTATGGCCCTCGAAGATAACAAATTTTCAATATTCTTTAAATTCAT
>JAMXBC010000867.1:0-12608 GCA_024138005.1 Lumnitzera racemosa | reverse complement strand
TTTTTTTTTGTAAACAAAAAATGTTAAATTAGGGGGTTTTTGCTCCTAAAAGAGAATTTAACCCAATCTATTTAAGGGGTAGGCGAAGAATAAAAGGGGAGATGATCTTTGAAGGGGGTAATAACCCTACTCCCTTAAAGTGACAATGGTGGCAACGAGCAAAAAAGGAAAAAGGGTTGGGTGTTGTAAGCTAGGTAGAAAGGAGATTATTTGTCGCCCCCAAGGTATTGGGATGTTTATGCCTCAATAGTAAAGATCACAATGCAATAGAAGATTTGCATATGACTAACACCAAGACCATGCTTGTGCCGTGTCAATTAGTATATGATGAGAAGTAAGGTTAGTAAATCGGTAGTCAAAGGCTATGCCCAAGTAGTGAGTGAAGATGCTTGTAAGAGGGGGGAAAGGCATTTAGATAAAAACAAGTACTCATTTAGGATGTATACAAAGCCATTTGAGAAAAGTTGTGATTGTACTCTCAAATTCCTTGTAGAGTTCTTTAATTATTTTAGGATTGCCTTAAGGTCATTGCATGTAAACCCATGGCATAAGTTCCTGTGCTTAAGGCAATTTGCTTGTAGCATCTTAAAAGCTAATGGCCCGAATATTCCAACTCCTATTCCAAGTAAAGATGGGTGCAATGGTTAGGTGTACATCTTTTCACAAGTGGGCTTTAAAAGTGTTCAAGGGTTACTTCCAAAGGGTTTGAGAAATGGAAAAAGAGTATTTCCTCCATACCCCCCACACACTGGAGAGGCTAGGTTTCTGATGTTTAGATGAGGCTGAACTAAACTCACCCAATGAGCTATTAGGGGACAAAGATGAGGACATTAAGGAAGAGGTGCTAGACCTTGCCAATTAGTAAAGGCTTTGCTCGTTAACAATCATTTAGATGTATGCTCAATATAACCCCCCTTCTATGTTTGCAACAAAGCAATGGTCATAGAAAAGATGAAGCTCTTAACTATCTACAAGAAGAGGATAATTAGGAGTAGGGGCCTAAAGAAGAGGAAGGGAGGTACTGTAGAAGGGAAGGGGGAGAGCTCGAGGTGTCCACGAAGAAGAGCAAGAAGGGGGACAAGCAAACAACTATCTCAAGTTTATCCAAGATGTAGTGGAGCAGGTTCCAACCATTTCATTGCTACCTTAAGTTCAAGGGCAGCCTCAAGTTGTTTGGTGCCCACCTAGTAATAAGGGGTAAGCAAGCTGACGGTGTAGAGCCCTAACAAGGTAAGGGCTTAGAAGGGTAGCTTAGTAAGGCGTTAGAGGCTAACGAAGTAAGGGAAGAAGATAGGTGAAAGGGGTAGGGAAACTTAAAGGCTACTCCTTAGGATGCTTTCAGTCTAGGAAATTGATATCTTAGATGATAAACTTGCGCTATCGCTTTTCTTAGGACAAATAAAATAATGGAGCAACAAGAGGCTCACCAATCTTTGATTGAATTCTTAAGTAGATGGGTGAATAGTAGAGACAAAATCAAGTTTGGTGCTTCTTTGAGGGGAAACGTTTATGTAAAGTCGTTGTAGAGATATGCACAAGTTTATTTAGGTAAGTAGTCTCGATTGTTTTTCTTAAGTATTTCATTGTTTTCACTTGATTTTATAGTTTTACTTTTTAGCACAAATGTATGATATGTTGACTTTGCGTTTACACACAATGTGGCTATCAAATGTTAATTGCTTAAGAGATGAAGAATAAGTTAAAGGAAGAGGTAACGAAGCTTAGGGCCTCCTTAAATGAGGAAAAAGAAGCACGTTAGTGATTTTTCATCAACCTTTTAAAAGATCTTGAGCGCCAGTACTTTGAGCTTAAAAAACCAGGAAAGAAGATGAGGGCTAAACTGAACGGGGCCAAAGTTGCCAAAAGACCCAAATGAGGAGTTAATGAATCTGTGGGTGAAGTCAAGGGAAAGCGAAGGAGCTAGAGCATGTTGGGCGTTTTTTACCCAAAGGAAATCAAGCTCGGGGTTTGGGGGAAAGGCTTGCCATAGAGGTTAATGGCAGATTTTCCCTCGAGTCCCTGAATGATCCTAAGCTTAAAGAGGCCATCACCACTACAAGCTTGATGTTAAATGAACAATTTAGGACCAAGTTCATCAATAACTGTCAAAAAGGGTGACCTAAGTTCCTTAATGGCTCGATGCTTAAAGCTTCTATGATAGGGGCAGGAGGAGGAATCTATAGAGGAGAACACTAGGGAGGTCAATGGTGGATAAGGATCTAACGAGGAAGAAGAAGATGATGAGGAAAACATTATTGTCAAGCCTGATTTTTTTGTTTTCTATTGTTTTAAAAATTAATTTCCTCATTTCCCATTAATACTAAACCCTAACCTATTGAATACTAATCCTCAACTAAAGAAATTGAGAAATTTTTTGGTTTTTCAATGAAAATAATTTTTGGAGTCGCCATCGACCGAAGTTGGGAAAAAAAAAAGAAACCGTAACCAAAATTTAGTGAATTGATTACGATTTGGCTACCAATCTTTGATTTCAATTTAAATGAAGAACTAGAGGGTTCCCAAATTCGGGGGGTAACCTATTAAACCTAACAGCTACCATTATTTATTTGCCCAAATTAAAATTATCTTTTTTAATTATAATATTTAAAAATTAAATAATGAAATTAAAAGAAAAGAAACTAAGTTTCTACATATTTTTATTTTTTACCCGAAGGTAACCTTTATACTGCTAGCCGAATCAGACAATCGTAATGTATAAGTTCTTTTTATAAAAAAAAAGATTGGTTGAATTTGCGTTTTTATTAACCATTTTATTTTTTTTTAAAAAAAATCCCTAGAAGCCTTAATTTTTTTCCTAATTATAAAAAAAAACCTAAAACCTATTTTTGAAAAGTCCCAAATTAAGATTTTTTATTTCAAACACTAAGTGATAAATTTTTTTTTTTTTCAAGAAAAAAGTAAAGATTTTTAAAATATGCAATGTTTTGCTGATGAATCTTTTTCAAAAATAGTTAAAACAAAAAAAAAAAAAAAAAATTCCCCAATCACGAATTTAATTTTTTTTTTTTTGAATTATTGGTATCCAAAGTGTTGTATAAATTGGTAGAAAATGATAATAGTAGTGACTACTATAAATTGCAGTGTTAACTATCATAGGAAATGTGAATGGCAATTTCCACATTCCTTTCAAACTCAAGCATATATTCCTTACAGCTTAGGTTGGGAAGTAAACTTATTGTTTTAAGATTTTGAAAAGTCTACTACTAAGTTTTCAAGTCGAAATGGGTTTGTCCAAGTTTGGATGTAATTATAAGATTTCGAGGCCCTCATATCCAACTTCCACGGTCCCTTACGCATTGATTTCCAAGCTTTATGACTTACGAGCTCTGCCCGAACTTACACAATTCCTGAAACCTTTCCTAAAAAATTTTCCTACACTCTGACTTTCTAATTTCGTAAGTCCTTAATGATCCATTAACTTACTCCTATGCCTAAAGTCTCTACACATATCTTACTCGGATTTCTATTCGAGTTGGTTTTATCTCCTTAAATTTGTCTCTGATGATATTACTTCAGCATCATGTATTTTTGAATTCGATGCCTACCTCGAAATTTTACTAGATCGAATAGAAATGAAAAATCATTAGTATCATAGAGCACTATTGCATGACTTGATATCTAATTTTCTTGGATTATCAAGAGTGGTCTTAGTCCTATGCACGCGTCAACTAAGTGCTCAACACTTTTCAATCAGGATGTTTTCAAATGGGTCTTACGTCATTGGGGTTTTCTTAGCGATCAAATCTCATTGTCCTTCTCGAACATTATTAACACATCTCGGAGCTATCTCATCGTCACTCTCGACATTATTGACTCGATCAAGATTTTAAGGGGGTCTTTTTTCGTTGGTTGTTGTCTTAGCACATTATCTATACTCCATCATCAACATACAGTTTTAATTTGAATTAGCTTGTATCATAACTTGTATCCTTTGGGCCACTATATAAAGTTCATTCTATACAGGGCTCATGGTCCAAACATCTTCATTCTGTCCATAGTATTTGAATAGAGACTGTTTGAAACCGATAACATCAACATGTTTAAAACTCAAATACATCCATGTTAACAACTCTTTCTCCTACCATCCTGTATTAAGAATTAGTTTCAGCCCCTATGGCCTATTTGAACGTAGTAAAAGTAATCACAGTCCTCACTTTCCTTCTTACATACTCACAGGTGCAAAAAACAGACAACAATAACAGTAAAGACCATCTATAAAATTTCACTTGTTTTAGAACACTTGTGGTCTAATTTACCCTTACTGAATGGGCTATCTACTAAAATCGTGCTCAGAAATGCAGCATCACAATCAGACCATCGTGTTTCTACTACCATTCTATACACAAAGGAACTCCAACGGAACACTAGTAATTTAATTTTGCAAGGATCGCCCATCACTACATTTCAATTCTAAACTATGCTGGGATTCCCTTTTTCCACACCAATAAGTATCATCGATGTTGTACATATATTTTCTTCTGACAAACCGACAAATCTCGATTTTCGTTGTGCACAGACGTGTTTGTTTCAGTGTGCCACAAACTAGGTCCTATTGCATCACCACCGACTTATCCTATTTGGATTACACCTTGATCTAGGTACCTTGGTCTCTAATATGTGGACACCAACCTGCTCTACTAACCGGTATGTTGAATGATGCTATCTATTGTTACCAATTGTTCACATCGATTCAGGTGTTATTAAAATAGATGATGAAACATAAGCAATAATACAAAGTTAAAGAGAGAGAATGCAGTATGCAAATTTAAATGTGCTGAAGCTTAAAGAGGTGAAAAAAACACACTAGTAAGACCACGCACATAGTCCCTACTTTTACATATTGACACAACGGTACTCCATAACCGCACTCGGATAACACCTCACAATTGGATTCATTGGTATTTAAACATGGTTCTTCCATCCTCCAATACACCCAGCAATGTGTATGTATGAACGTATGTATGATGAATGATGTATATATGTGTGTGTGTAGATTACAGGAAGCTTAAAAAACTCAAAGCACAATCAAGGAGTTACTTAAGCACCAAAGAAACGACAAAACATGACACTGTCGTTTAGATATACACAAACGCATTAATCGATTGGACATACGCTAGTCATCTACCAGCCATTGTGTTAAAGTACTTTTTTAGAGTCCACCAAAAACTGAATCCATCTGGAGGTGCACAGGACCAAAGAAAACCCTTTTCCCTTGTTTTATAAATCCGTCACTTACATAGTGCTAAGTGATAAAGTAACAACTCAATCAGCCCTTAATTTACCTAGAATTTTAATTCCTTATGGATGATGCTGATGAGGTTCTTCTGGTAATGCTGTTCTTTATTTTCAATTCAATGCCATTTGTCGGAAAGCATCTAATCCTTGTATTTTGAAAGATGTGTAAGCCTTAGGTTTCTTATGTTGGAACCAATGATGACAGAGATCGGAAACCTACAAGACATGTGCTTCTGAAGTTTGTGCTGACCATGCGCGTCAACAATAATATGTTCTATAGGGTATCATACTCACGCTCAATCAAGATTTTAATGCTTTACTAAATTTATGCCAGTCAAAGCAGCCATTATTTATAATAAATATAATGACCCTATGACTTATCCGAGGCCAGTTCCTATTGTAATTTGCATCTCTCAGTTTTGAACAGCTTCCGCGTCCAACATTCTGATTAGAAATTCCATGGCATGGTTGACTTGATTTTTGGATATTTGCTTCATGAGGAGTATTTTACTATAGATTTCTGAAATCATGCTACAATAGACGGTTACATTCTGGTGCAATATAGCAATAAATAATTGATAAATCGCTAAAATCGTTATAATTTAATAAAATAAAGGTTGAGTTTCTAAATTATAATGTTATGTGATTAAAGAAATAACTAACCAAATCATTACAAATTGTACATAACATAATGTTAATATACAAAATAAATTGAAATTGGGAGAACAAAATTATTCATTTACATATCATTGTCATTAAAAAAAACATTCTACAATCTCTTTTTTTGGCATAAAGATTTTTAATGAAGTAAATTGGTAGTTTATTAATTTAATTTTATAAATAAAATAAAATTTTTTTCATTTTTTGGGGGTATATTAAATACTAAAAATTAAATTCAAAAAAGTTTTAAGTAAAACTTGATTCAAAGAAGTGAAAATGTGTTAGTGATTCAATATTTGTATCTTGTGCTAATTTTGTTCGCTTACACAAAAAACCCTCGATTGATTAAGACTATCGACCATTAAATGCCCTATGGGGGGACTTTTGTTATTTTATCTAAATTTTGGGCAATATGTGAACTTGTTCTGGAAGCGAATCCATTTCCACCAACAACATATGTAGTGGGAAACCCCAAAACTGGTTATAGGAAAGTTAAATTTAGAAAATTCCCTCCAATTTTTTTTAGTAAAAAAACGCTTCATTTATAAGGCCCCCATTTTACAAAATTTCTTTTAAGGGAGTAATCTAAATGGTGTTTTTTTAGGTCAGTCTTGGGGTAGTTTAGACATCTATTTTTATGCCCCTTCCGTTTAGTTATTTTTCCCAATTTAAAAGGAATTTTCGATTAAAGAAAGAAAAAAAAGGGGAAAGGACAAAGATTAATTTTAAAAAATGAACCCCAAGGGACGAGTTTTATCAATATTCAAATATAACTAGAATTACAACGCATGTGTGTCATGGAAAAAAAGTCTAATATGTTAAATCATTAAGGTTGTAACTTTTTAAAGGATTTGTTTGTTTTTTTGAATCCTTGGATTATTGAATATTTTTTTGGGGGTTTTTAAAAATGCATTACATTTGTAACTCACAGTACTGATATCAAAATAAAAAGGTCTTGAGCTCAATTTTTTAAAGATTTGGCTCCTTTTAATTCTTTCAGTTAAGGCCTTTTAACAAAAGTTCAGATGTTGAACGAAAAATTTGGGGATCCCCCCGATACCCCCTTTTTGGTTTCCCTTGTCGGTAACTCCCCACAGTCAAAGAAGGGTTTTAGAGGTTGGTAATTGTTTCCGGGGGTCTGAACACCTAGCCCCCAGGTTGCCCCCAACCTTTTGTGAGGGGGGCGAAGTTTATCGTGCTGGTGGTCGGAGGACCCCGAGAGTAGCGTCGGGTTGAGCTCTTTTAAGGCTTGGAGAAGAGGGGAGCTCCCCGGTTGGGAATTCGACATAAAAAAAATGGGAATTTTGGGTTAAATACAGAGGGATAATGTCTTGTAAATTTTTCCTTTCTTTTTAAATTGAACTACAAATTGAAAAGATGTTGTATTATTTTTAAAAAAATTCAAAAATAAAAATAGATTTTATTTTGGATTTAAAAAAGAATAGCATGGGTAAGAAAAAAATCTTTTTTTTTGGGTATTGGACTTGTTTCTCATTTCTTTAAGTAAAAAATAAAAAAAAAAAATATAAAATAAAGATAATATTATCTTAAATATTTTTTTCCCCCATTTGATCTAATTCCTTACTAACTTAGTTTGGTTTTACAAGCAAGATAACCCCCCTCCCTTCCTATAGTGTTGTTTAGTTTTAAGTCTTAGTCCAAATTTCTACCAAAAAAAATTTTAAAGCCCAACATTTGGTTTGTTTGGGGAAAATAAACCCCCTTTAAAAAATTTTGATTTAAAACCCATTTTTTAAATAAGTTGATGCTCAAAAATGATAAAGTCCAACATTGACCTTTTGAGCCCAAAAACAAAATGACTATTAAAGGAGTTGAACGAGGTACTTTAGATAGTTTGCTGACTAGTGAAGGAGCAATGCCCAAACCCTTCCCTATAAGGATAATGACCCCAAAATCTTGTTTTTGCAACGAGGACGTTTCTAATCATGCCTCTTGTAAAAAAGAGCCATTAAAAAACAAGAAAAGCCCCCCCACTTAAACGGCCCCCATAAGAAGTTTGTAAAAGTACTGATGACGGGCCCAGCGCTGCTACTGGACATCAATGGGTGAGTGCCCGGTGGGGCAAGTTCCTGAGTTGATAACCCTGAAGGGCCCTTTTTATAACCTAATGTCCCAAAACTACAAGAGTAAGAAGGACAAATGCTACCCCCTAAGATAGCAGTAGGATCCCTTTTTCAAAAATGGATAGGGAGACCTACTACCGCTATCAAATGTTGGGTTTGTGATGGTTTAACCCAAACTAGAAAAAACTTGATGCAAATTCCCAAAAGATAAGGTTTACATAGCCTTAATGATGGAGTAGAGAAAATCCCTTTCCCTGGGTGTTTTAGAAGATGAAAAGTGTTTTAGGTCCTTATAAGATATCGAGGGGAAAAAATTATACCTTTTGCAAAAATGAAAACTTTTTTTTTTTAAAAAAACCTTCTTCTAATAACTTAAATGGTATGGAAGTAATAGAAATTGAATGTTTTAAATTAGGCAAAAAACCCCCCTTAAGAGTAAAATGCAGAAATTGAAAGAGAAAAGAGAAAAAAGATCAAGCAATAGAGTTTTAGCTTTTTGTCCCTATCTTTTGCTTACTGTTCGAACCCCGTTCCCATTATTGTATGTTCAAAAGTCCAAAATTTTATTAAAAAAATGGAAATAAAGTTATAAGGTATTCAAAACCCTTCTTTTCCCATTTATGCTTTTCCCCATGATAAAAAAAAGTATAGGCTCCCCAACCCTTTTTCTTTAAATACAAATCCCCAATAATGTTTACAAGAAAAGAGTAAAAATCAATATCTCTTACAATTTGGGCACAAAAGTAATAAAAATGAATGAAGTTTTTGTTTTGGGCTTTAGTTATAATTGAGTGGGTAACGTTTCTGCATTTTCTAAGAGAGTTTTTTGAATTTTTAGTTCTAATATGAGATTTTATTCTTTAAATTGTGTAGTTTCGACTTTATTGATTACCCCTTTTTATAACAGCTAGAAAAAGGGTAATTGATATTTCCAAAAGTTTTTTCCCAAAAGACTTTTTCAAATTGATTTTTTTAAGATGAAAGGGAATTTAAAAAAAATAGGAACTAAATTTTTGAATACTTGAATGTACTATCCTTAAAGCTTTTTTTATGAAACCAAAATATTTGTATTGCGACAGTTGTTTGCTTTGGGCTATTCTTGGTTTGTGAAATTTGAAAAAGTCCTTTCAAAAATAAGGGTAAAACGGAAGATTTGGATAGGTATGAATTTCCTAACATAACTACTTTTTCCCCTTTTAAAACAAATTTTTTTGAAAATTGTAGGTGAATTTAAAACAAATTTGGCTAAATATATCCCTTTAATCAAATTCTCTTGAAAATTATCTTGGATTTTTTTATTTAAATTTAACATTTCATTGAAAAAATTTAAAAATGTTGAGTTTTTTAAAAGTTGAAAATTAATTTTTGAAAAAAAGAATTCTTTGTTTCTTTTTCTTTTAAAATTCCCTGAAAACTTCAGCTTCAATAAAAAACCCAAACCCCTTTAAATTTTTTTTATATTTGTATTCTTAAATTTAAAAAAAAAGAAAATTCAAAAATCTTATACTTTTTGTCTTGTCAAACTTGAATAAGTTTCATAATGTTTAGGTTTCCCTTTCATAGATTTGATTGTTGATCTTCTAACTAATATTTTTAAAAATGAAAATAATATAAATAATAATAAAATTATCCTAAAACCCAAAGGGATAAGCCCAATTTAGTGAAATTTGAATGGCACTTACAAAACTATGCCAAATAAAGTGGAGTGGTCTTCTACATATTTACCCAATTTAAATTTTAAATTAAATTATACAAAAAAAAGTTAGGAAACTCTTCTGATTGAATATGCATATTCACAACCCTTTTTTTTTGTTGTTTAACATTTAAATTACATTTTGACATTCATTTTAAACCCAGCATATTCCAGTTTAAATTTTCTTTTAAATAATTTATTCTAAAATTGACTCCATTGTTGTTTTATTATATACTTTTAACCTTTTGTTATTCAAAAAAAAAATTAAGTGCGAATCAAAATGTGGTTTAAACCCCTTACTTGAAATTCTATTTCCCTTCCAAAGGGGCATAGGAAATTTTCTTATATTCCAAGTAGTAATAACTAAGGAAATTAAATTTTTACCTCTTATTGAAGGTGGGGTCTCCAAAATTTATTGATGGTTTAAATTAACCCTAAAGAATGCTTGCCTTATGAAGGAATAGCCATTCTTAGCTATATCAGCTTGTTGGAGATTTTCTTTTAGCCCCGTTTAGGAGAAGCCCAATTTACAAAAATTTTTTTTTGAAGAAAGTTAGAAATACATTGTTTAAAAAGGACACATCAAACCCAAAAATTTTAAAGCTGAACGAAAAAATCGAATAAAAAGGGAGAAAAATAGGGGTCGGTAAAAGACCATAAGTCCCCAAAAATGAGAATGGTAGCTCGAGGGGCGAAAGTGGTTTAGGGGGATACCCAAACCCTTTTTTCGGGCATTTCTCCCCAATAAGCCCATAAGGGATATTTTAGGAAGTTCAAAAAATGGGACTTCATTCCCGATCAAGAAATTGCAGACTAAAGGGATACAATGAATAATGGAAGTGGTGTGACTTTCACAAGACCAAAGGGTAACTAATGAGTGTTACCCAAATAAAGTGCCCTTTGAAAAAATGTATCGAAGAGGTGCCTTCTGAAATATTGCAAACGAAGAACCCAAACAAAAGTTCCCCCTTAAAAAGTGGGGTTAAAAAAGAGGTATAGGAGAAAATCGCAAGGATCGTAAGCCAAAACCTCCATGGTGTCAAAACCTAGTAGGGGGGGTAATTTAAAAACCAAAATTAAGCCCTTGTTTTATGATACCTTGAGACCTAGAACGTGTGTATTTGGGGGAAAAGGCCCCGGGGGTTTTACTTTGATTTTTTTTCGATGAAAATTTTAAGGGGGAAATTTAAAACCTATAGGGGAATTTTTGGTGACTGATGCTTGCATATAGGGTTTTGAAGCGCAAAAATGTGGTTGAATGGGGGGGTTAGTAAACTTTATTTAAAAAACCCCCTTTTGGTAAGAAATTTCATCAAATGAAGCCCTTTACCATAAAAACCCCCCCCCTTCAAATTGGAGTTGTATAACCCAAAGGGTATTTCTTTAGTATATTGTTAGGACACTGTGCTTTTCAAACCAACCCCTGGGTTTTTATGGGGATTGTAGGTCTTTTTACGCTATTTCAAGGAAGCATACAACTTTCATATGGTACAACCCTTTACATTAAGGTAAAAATTTTGACCCCCTTTGGTGTGGGATATCCGGTACAATTAAAAAATGTTTAAAGGTTTTTATACCGAGGATTAAAAAGGATAGGGTTTTTTCTTGAGACCAAACCGCATAAAAAGCAAGCAAGGATTAAATACAATAAAAATATGGAACACCCCCGAAGGTATGAATTAGTACAACTCGTGTGACCCCTAAGAAAAAAACTTGAATAAGGTATCTTTTCCCAAAAATGAAAAAAAGAACTGATCGTCTTTAGGAAAACCTTTTGGGGTTTTTTATCACCATTAAAATGCTGGGATTACCCCGAAGATAGCCCTTACGATTTCATTGTAAAATGGCCAGCGGTGAAGGAAGAAAAGTGTTTTAAGAGAAAAGGGTATAAAAAAAGGGTGCAAAATTATGATGGCCAAAGTAATTAGGAGGAGAAAGTGCCCTATTTAACTAACCAATGTTTTTTGGTTTAAAAAATTTTTAAAGGAAGTAGTGGATGTGCTTTGTTTAACAGACTTAAAAAAATTTTACCGAAGGATATTTTTCCAATGATTGCTGGATTATTAAGAACGGGGGGTTGCATTATTGAGCTTCATAGTGCCTTTAAATTATAACGAAATTAATGGGGTTGGGGAAAATATGGTGTATACCTTCTTTGAACAAATTTTTGCAATTTTTTTACAAGTGATGCTTTTGGATTAAAAACATTAGAGAAACCTATTAGAGGATGGTTACAGGATGTTCAAAACCCTTTAAATTTGGCTATTATGGAAGTTTAGTGGTGACTTTTCTTTAAAAAATAAAAGGTAAGGGATATCTCCAAAACTTAAGAAAATTTTTATTCATAAGGAAAACTAGTGAAGTCAACCCCGAATGGTTTTGGGTGTTTGAAAAATTTTTATTATATGTCCAAAAGCAAGAAATCAAGGAAAAATGGAAAAGATTACAGTATTTGGGGGATGATTCCCCCCAGAATTTGAAGGAAGTCTAAAGTAATAGGCAAGTGGCGCATCAATAGGTTCTATTAGAAGTGGGATAGATGTGCAAATTATCAAAATTTTTGGATATCGCCTATGGGTTGGTGGGACTTTCAATCAACAAAGCATTCAAGAGTCTAAAATTTTTACAATCTATTTATATCTGTCAAATTTGTTAACTTGAAACTAACACTCTTTTTTTTTCTCTATCCCCTTACAATCGTAATTTCTTTTATAAGAAGTTGGTGTCCTTTTCTCTTACTTAAGCTCTTTGGTCTTTCCCCCAAAATTATGAGTTTTCTTGTTGGCATAAAAATCGAATTTTTTTTGCCCCTTAGTTTTTTTGACGTAGAGTCCGTTTTCTTATGTTCTAAATTTTTTCTTCTCTTAAGTTTATAGTTCCTTTCGTAGCCTTCTTGGCTAAAAAAAAAAAAAAGT
>JAMXBC010000866.1:0-7500 GCA_024138005.1 Lumnitzera racemosa | reverse complement strand
AAACGCCTGTCACTTGTCAAACACTGGGGGTTCTTTGCGGCGTCCGTGTCAGTATGATTTCCGCGCCCGCGAGGATGCCGTCCGGCGCTCTGCTGTGAGCCAGCGCCCCAGCACGCTCTGTACGCCCCGCGATGATGGCCGGCACGCAGCGAGCTCCAGTGTCAGTGTCAGTGTCAGCGTTTTCCGCGCGTGAGTAGGGACCCTGCGTCGCGTTTCCGTGCACCGTGAGGGGCACTGTTTCGCGCACGCGTCGGCGGCCGCCCCGGGCAGGCCCTGCGCCTGCCCACCGTTGTTGTTTCAGGGGTTGCGGTCGTCTGATGCTCGGCGGGGTAGGCGGCGCGTTCGTTCGTGGAGGGAGGAGGGAGGGAGAGGAAAGGGAAGAGGAGAGAAAAATCTTCGACAAGTCCCCTGGCACGACCGACTCCCTGCTGAGACGCTACCCTGCCGCACGGACGGCTCACCTGCTCCCGCGGGGCTCACCTGCTGAGACACTACCCTGCCGCACGGATGGCTCACCTGCTCACGGACGACTCACCTGCTAAGCCCCTACCCTGCCGCACAATCGACAAAAACGATAAACTCCTACCCTGCTCACCGCACGGCTCACCTGCTAGAGGCCTACCCTGACGCACGCTTAGATACCCTGACCTACGCATGGCTACCCGGATCACGTCACCCTCACCTGCTGAGCTTCCTACCCTGCTCACGCTTGGTGGACAGTGTCTATCGGACAGAATGCACCACGGGAGACACAGCACAGTGTCCAGAACCCGTGCTTGAGGTTTGTAGAGGTCGGAGGCTGCTCAGCTGCGGCTTTCTAACGGTGTGACTATCGAGAGTAGGTAGATGTTCAACGTTGGAACTTGGAATGATTACGTCTGGAGCGGTTTGCTTTTCTTCATCGTGCAGTGGTGACTCGAGTCTTTCAGGGGGTGTGCACAGTGGATAGTACGTTTGTAGACCAAGAAAGGGATGCAGAGCAGTGTAGGGAGCAGTATGAGAATAGTACGAGGAGCAGTCTGAGGAGCAGTGCGGAGAGGTAGTACGGAGGGGTAGTACGAGGAATAGTAGTAGAACTAGTAGAAGAACTAGTACAGGGCCCAGTACAAGAATTGGTGCGAGAACCGGTAGGAAAAGGAGCAGAGAAAGGAGTAGGGAAAGCAGTAGAAGAGGCAGTACGAAAGGCAGTACGAAAGACAGTACGAGAAGAAGCCCGGTTCGCTCGCACTCGGCAGGCAGCGTACATCAACTGTAACGAGTGCATCGCTATTTTACAGAGTAACAACCTCTGTCGTGCAGGGCCGAGGCCCTGAGCTGTTGTCGAGAAGCCTCCGTCGAGCGCTACAATATTGCCGCGACGCCTCTGTGTCGCAATGATGCATCACTGGAAAAAGGCGGGGGACTGTACTTCCATGCATCAGGCTCTGAAGTATTGCCGCGAGGTCTCTATTTCGCGGTGGTGCACCGCTGAGAGAATGCGGGGACCTGTACTTTTGTGGATCAAGCTCTGTTATTTTGCCGAGAAATCGTTAAAAGTCTACTGGCCAGCCGTTGTATTGCGCTGTAGATGCACTCAACGCGCACATGCGCACAGTCGCGCTCCTCGGAGAGCCGCGATACGTACACCGCCCACGGGTAGAGCGCCGACAGGTAGGGCGACAAAAAGGCAGGGCGACAAAAACGCAGGGCGACAAAAAAAAGGAAGACCAAAAAACGCGACAAGGTGCAGAGATACAAAGAAGAGAGCCTGTAAAAGATAGGCGCTAATCAATACAGTGCAGCGATGATATAGTCGTACAGCTGTTGTAGAAGCATAAAAGAATAGGCGCATCACCAGTACTATAGCGCTTCTGCAGTGCTGCCTCGCCTGCAAAAATTCTGCGGGGTATCTCCTTCCTCAACCTCTACCACCGACTTTGACAAAGCATAGTCACTTTCCACCCCAGCTAACCCTTCCCTCCTCTAGTCGCTATGGCGAGCCTATAATCTGCCAAGCATATAGCAGCCCATCAGGCATACTACAGAAAGCTGAGGCGTGGCGGTATAGGCTGTTCCCCGCATATTTTTTGAGGCCTGTAGAGCCGCCGAGCGAGAGCAGAAAAGTATAGAGATCATAGCGATCAGATATAGCGACTGCAGGCGGCGCATTACAGCGAGAACGGCGCTATTTCCCCGCATTTGGAGCCCCTGTAGCAGCGCCGGGAACGCGCTTATAATTTTTAACGAAGTTAGGCACACGCTCTAGGCGCCTCCAGGGACCGAGCTAGGCGCTTCCCCGCATTTCAAAAAAGTATTTTTCGTGTCACCCCAACAAAAGTATTTTTCCGTAAGGAATGTATGGCTTGCGAGGCTTTATGTTTGCGCGCCATACAAACTTGGGGCCTGTTTTCAAAAAAATAGCCAAACCTTTGATGCACATCGATTTTGAAGCGTTTTCTGGCCCCAGGATACACATGAAGGAAAGCAAACGCGCCAAATACAGTGGGACGGCGCCTGGATAGACCTCTAAGGTTCAGTGGCTTCGGGCCTTGAAATTTAGTGGGTCTTCCAGCGCCCGTCGGGTGATGCGAGACCTCGTCGTGGCTACCGGTCTGACCGTCCTCTTCAAGGTATCTTGTCGCAAAGCTCCTCCGCGTCGGCGGTGGCCTGTACCCTTGTGTGCGGTTTTCTTCTTGTGGGATCTGAAACCTTGCTTGCCAGTTCGGAACGGTGTATCCGCTCTGTACGGCGTGCGAGGCTGGTTTTTTTTGGACCAGGGGAGTTAGTAGTGTTGCTTGGTACCAGGAGGAGCCTCTAGGGGTCTTCTGCGTG
Source organism: Lumnitzera racemosa (assembly GCA_024138005.1). Lineage (NCBI taxonomy): Eukaryota > Viridiplantae > Streptophyta > Magnoliopsida > Myrtales > Combretaceae > Lumnitzera > Lumnitzera racemosa. The sequence continues at coordinate 4,689 of JAMXBC010000866.1, read as the reverse complement.
TCACTAGCGCTGTAGGGGGACGAGGCCTGTGTGTCTCTCTTTCTCCAGCGCTGGGTTGCCCGCCGTCCGCGTGTTCTCGTCTTTACTGATGGGACGCTGGCCGGGGACTGAGTTGACGGTGTTTTAACGCGTCTGACGGATACATAAACGGCAGGTCCGGGGCCGCCTTTGGGCGCGTTTCCTCGTCGAGCTGCGTTTGTGTATTCGCCATTCGGGTTGGCGCATCTTCAGCTTAGTCCTCCGGTTCACAACAGGACTAGGGGAGCTCGGCGCCTGGAGAGAGAGAGTGCATCCAAGTGTTGCCCCTCCACGTCGTGTGTGATGCGCTGGAAGGGCGCTATCGAGGCGAATCTGCGGAGCCGCTCGCGAAAGTGAACCAGGACCTGCTTGAAAGCTAGTCACGTACGTTCTGCGGTGTCGGAGGCGCTTAGTAAGGGCGGGTTGGCTTTCAGTAGGATTCTTCAGGGAGGGAGCCGCTGCAAGCGGTCGGCTGCTAGGTCCCGCGGGATCCGCAAGTCGGACGGAGACGCTTTGGAAGCGTTTGTCCTTTTCTCTCATCAATGAAGCCTCGTCGGCCACCGGCGATCTCGTAGGAAGCGCCTAGCGTGAACCCTTGTGTGACCGTTCTTTCTTGTGAAGATCAGAGTCTCGGGGTGGGGCATAATGGCGCTTCCACATGCGATGCAAAGCCGGGAGGTTCGCGTCAAACAATAGTTCGGCGAGTGCTACGTGTGGCAGCTACGCCGCTCGCTCGGGGACGTGGAACAAGTTCCGCTACAGGAACAGCGTCCTCCGGCGGTGGTGTCCTCCAGGACGTCGATTCGGTGCTCTCACACAGCAGCGAAGCGACGCCTGGCGGAAGCCCTGTTTCTTTCAAGGAGCAGGCGCCGTGGGGGTCTGTGGATTAGTGGCCGCTGGCTATCGATATCCTAAGACATTCGGGGGCAGGCTCGGGCCGGTATCCGCTCTTCGCGAGCGTTGACCGGTCTAGGGTACCCTCCTCTTGAGGCTCGTATGCCCCAGACCGCCTTCTCAGAAGGTGTGCACTGGCGGCGGACCGCAGCCTTGGGGAAACCTGTGGGGGCAGATGGACGGTCCAGTTTCGGCGTCAGGCTACGGTCAGGCGTCGTTCGGGCTGAGCGGTCGTCTTTCGAGGCGTACCCTCCCTTCCAAACAGCTTGAAATTCTGGCTCTCTCGCTTTCACGAGCGAGAGGGCCCGGGGGGCGTGCGCGCAAGCGTGTGTTCCCCGTACGAAAAAGATAGCTACCTGGTTGATTCTGCCAGTAGTCATATGCTTGTCTCAAAGATTAAGCCATGCATGTCTAAGTATAAGCAATCTATACTGTGAAACTGCGAATGGCTCATTAAATCAGTTATCGTTTATTTGATAGTACCTTACTACTTGGATAACCGTGGTAATTCTAGAGCTAATACATGCTAAAAACCCCGACTTCGGAAGGGGTGTATTTATTAGATAAAAAACCAATGCCCTTCGGGGCTCCTTGGTGATTCATAATAACTTAACGAATCGCATGGCCTTGCGCCGGCGATGGTTCATTCAAATTTCTGCCCTATCAACTTTCGATGGTAGGATAGTGGCCTACCATGGTATCAACGGGTAACGGGGAATTAGGGTTCGACTCCGGAGAGGGAGCCTGAGAAACGGCTACCACATCCAAGGAAGGCAGCAGGCGCGCAAATTACCCAATCCCGACACGGGGAGGTAGTGACAATAAATACTGATACAGGGCTCTTTTGGGTCTTGTAATTGGAATGAGTACAATTTAAATACCTTAACGAGGAACAATTGGAGGGCAAGTCTGGTGAAGTCGTTCAGCTTCCATCACTGCTGACGCCAGCAAAAGTTGCAGCAAGCGCTGTAGCTAGTCGAGCACCGCAGAGGGTTTATGATCATGATAGGACGGTGCCGGCGAGACAACCTGGTTCGGGGAAGGCTATAGCGTCTCTTGAGGCGTATGCTAATCCCGAGCGGAGCCTGTAGAGAGTGATCTCTACAAGGCCCGTGTAGAGCGCGCAAAGGTGTCGGTCGACTCTCTCTCAGAGAGCCGGTTTAAGGGACGTGCCATTCCCATCCGAAAGGATGATCTTGACGTGAGCGCCTATCACGCAAACGTCAAGGTGGACTTTCTACAGAGTCCGGTCACTGAAAAAGGCCAGCAGCCGCGGTAATTCCAGCTCCAATAGCGTATATTAAAGTTGTTGCAGTTAAAAAGCTCGTAGTTGAACCTTGGGCTTGGCTAGCCGGTCCGCCTCACCGCGTGCACTGGTCGGGTCGAGCCTTTCCTTCTAGGGATCCGCATGCCCTTTACTGGTGTGTTGGGGAACTAGGACTTTTACTTTGAAAAAATTAGAGTGTTCAAAGCAGGCCTTCGCTCGAATACATTAGCATGGAATAATAGAATAGGACGTGCGTTTCTATTTTGTTGGTTTCTAGGAACGCCGTAATGATTAATAGGGATAGTCGGGGGCATCAGTATTCAATTGTCAGAGGTGAAATTCTTGGATTTATTGAAGACTAACTACTGCGAAAGCATTTGCCAAGGATGTTTTCATTAATCAGGAACGAAAGTTAGGGGATCGAAGACGATCAGATACCGTCGTAGTCTTAACCATAAACTATGCCGACTAGGGATCGGACGATGTTATTTTTTTGACTCGTTCGGCACCTTACGAGAAATCATAAGTTTTTGGGTTCTGGGGGGAGTATGGTCGCAAGGCTGAAACTTAAAGAAATTGACGGAAGGGCACCACCAGGCGTAAAACGCCGCAGTTGACTCTGCGCCTGACAGCAGGCCTCTTCGGAGGTCAAGTGGTGTATCCTGAATGCTAGTCTGCTCTCTTCAAGCAGGCAACACACTCAAATTGCGGGAAACTCCTAACGCTTCCGGGTACCAAGCCAGCGTCAAAGAACGCTGGTGGCCAGTCTAGCAGGCTGGGTACGGTCACAACCTCGGAGGATGCTACAATGGACGATCCGCAGCCAAGCTCCCTTGAGAAAGGGAGAAGGTTCAGAGACTAAATGGGTGTGGGTTCACCTCCGAGTGAGCCTAAGATATAGTCCGTCAGCCGTCGAAAGATGAGCTGTGCTGCAACTGTTACAAGCAGTTCCTAATACAACGGGAGCCTGCGGCTTAATTTGACTCAACACGGGGAAACTTACCAGGTCCAGACACAACGAGGATTGACAGATTGAGAGCTCTTTCTTGATTTTGTGGGTGGTGGTGCATGGCCGTTCTTAGTTGGTGGAGTGATTTGTCTGCTTAATTGCGATAACGAACGAGACCTTAACCTGCTAAATAGCCCGGCCAGCTTTTGCTGGTCGCTGGCTTCTTAGAGGGACTATCGGCTCAAGCCGATGGAAGTTTGAGGCAATAACAGGTTAACCTTATCACAGGCCTGTAACAGCGAGCGTCAAAGCTTGCTAGTCCAACGCTGTAGACCCGTAGGAGAAGCCTCCAACGTCGGGCGGGTCGGCCGAGCAATCGGCTAAGCGTGGGCCACACCACCTGGTACAGGGAACGCCTTCAGGCGGCTGCAGCGATGCAGCGCCGCGGGCCGATCCTGTGGCGAGTCTGGGTAGCTCCAGGCCGTCGCAACGCGCGCAAAGGGGTGGGTTCGTCTTGAAGACGGGCTTAAGGTACGTGCTAATCCCTCGGGATGAAAAACCGAGCTGCGGAGAGAAGGCCCGACGGCCGATGCTCCGCGGGGCTCGCTACAAGCGAGCTGGCCTTCTGTTCTTTACTAAAAGACAGAAGGATAAATGCTGTGATGCCCTTAGATGTTCTGGGTTGCACGCGCGCTACACTGACGGAGCCAACGAGTACTTTTCCTTAGCCGGAAGGCTTGGGTAATCTTGTTAAACTCTGTCGTGCTGGGGATAGAGCATTGCAATTATTGCTCTTCAACGAGGAATGCCTAGTAAGCGCAAGTCATCAGCTTGCGTTGATTACGTCCCTGCCCTTTGTACACACCGCCCGTCGCTACTACCGATTGAATGGCTTAGTGAGGCGTTCGGACTGGCTCAGGGAGGTCGGCAACGACCACCCAGAGCCGGAAAGTTCGTCAAACTTGGTCATTTAGAGGAAGTAAAAGTCGTAACAAGGTTTCGCGAGAACAAGTCCTTCCGCGAGTACACTTACTGAAGCCTTAGCAGGTCTGTCACAAAGACCCGGCGTCTGCGACTCTAAACAATAGGCTCCCTCCCTGTTTCTAGTTTTCTGAAGAAGAAACGGGAGTGCTAGTCGGTCGGTTCTTTCTTGAGAACACTACTGGCGACACTATCGAATTGCGGGGATACCCTAAAGACTTACAGGTACGAACCTGGAGGCGCAAGCGTCCAGGGGCGCCGGCTAGCGGCCGGTGGTAGCGTAACAACCCTGAAAGTATAAGCTTCTCGAAGCGCAATGGGCAATCCGCAGCCAAGCTCCTCGAGAGAGGAAGAAGGTTCACAGACTAAGTGGTAGTGGGTGTGTCTGCTTAGACACGCTTAAGATATAGTCGGTCAGGCTTTGAGAGAAGCCTGGGCAAGTACTTTGCACGTACAACTAATACGTTCCGTAGGTGAACCTGCGGAAGGATCATTACTGAGAAAGGGTTCTTCTTCGGAAGGCCCGACCTCCAACCCTCTGCCTATATGAGTCTCCATACTTATAATGGTCACACGCTGC
>JAMXBC010000865.1:0-12617 GCA_024138005.1 Lumnitzera racemosa | reverse complement strand
AAAGGGGGGTACCCCCTACCCATCCAATTTTTGGGAGTCCTGTTTCATTTCCAGCAAGCTGAAAAAACAGGATTCTGATGTGCCCCAAGAAAAGACCCTGGGCAACAATATCCCCGGGGCCCTGGGGGTTCCCCCCCATTTTGCGGGGCCCTTTGCAATTCATTAAAATTGGTTTTATTCTTCATGAAAGCCCTAATGGGGGGCTAAATTTTTCTCCTTCCCAAGTCTGTGTGCCCCCCAAAAAAGCTAAAATTTTTTCATGGAGTAAACCCCCAAATTTGCCACTAACCCAAAGGGTTCATTTGGAGTTGGTGTGTCATCAAAAGGGAAAAATTGGTGGCCTTGGTACTCCCAAAGTTCCCTTAAAGGAAAAAGGGGGAGCACAATTAAAAACCACATTTGGCGGCTTTGTTAAGGGGGGTTTGGGAAAGGTTTACTGCCCGGTTGGATTCACTCAATTACCTAAAAAGGCCGAGGTTTTTTTAAAGTGAAAAGAACCCCCAAGCGATGTGCCACGGTTTGGGGAAAACCTACTAAAGTAGTGTTATGGTTAGGTCCCCAAATTAAGTGGGGGGGGGGATGGATTTTCCCTAAAACCCCTTTTTGGTCGTTTTTTGGAAACCCTATGGGCCCATTAAATGCTGCCTTTGGGTCAAAATAATATCGGGGGCTGCCACATGAAGCTAGATTCATTTAAAATTTACGAATGGGGTTGTTTAGTATCTGCCAAGTGATAAAATTTAAGGAAATAATTTCCAAATTCCAATTTCCCCCAAAACCCTAATCCCCCACCCCGATGGTTGTAAATGGGCGGCCCCCCTTCTGGGTTTTTTTTCTCCCAAGAGCGGATTATAGTTTCCCTTGTTCCCCTATCACTTTGCCCCAAATTTGGTTTGGAAAGTAAATCCCGGGGCCCTGGGCCCTTGCTTTTTTTAAGGGCGGGTTTGGTTAAAGGAATTTAAAAGACTTTGGGTTAGGATTTATCTTGGGGTTTGGTAAACCTTCCCCCCTTTTAAACCACAACCCTGGGGCCCCACCTCCCCACTCATTTTTTTAAATCCTTTAAACCCCTTTACTTGTTTCGGTACAATTTTTGTGATCTCCTAGGATGTTTTTCCCTTTCACCCCTTGGGCAAGGGGTTATAACCCACTTTTTGCATCTGGGGTCTAAAACCTTTAAACCTTTCTGCATGTGGGGCTTCATTAGCTGAAAGCAGTGTATTGCTTTTGGCCCATTTTCCCACAGCCTTGGTCCCTTGCTAACCTTTTTTTTTATACTCAAGATTAAAATTTTCCCCGCCCTTCCCCCCTGTTTTCCCTTGTTTGTCAGTTTTTTTTGTAATGCTCTTTTTTTTTAGTATAGAGTGGCTGCATAAGCATCCACCCTTTGACTTTGTACATTTTCCTTCTTTAATGACAGTTATTATTTATGCCCCCACCCAAAAAAAAAAAAAAGTAAATGCTTTTTTAGGTAAGTTTCCCTTTACCTTTTTTTTTTGAAAAAGTTAAACCAGGAGTTTTTTTCTTTTTTATTTTTTATAAAATTTTAGTTGGGTCATATAAGTTACAAGGTAACAGAAACAAGAAATTGTTAACAAAAAGGTTTATTTTACCCCCCTTTAATATTTAGGGCCCCAAAAGCAACCCTCCCCTGCGATCTTGAAAGAGAGAATGCATCTCCAAAGCCTAGATTGACTCCCCGACCTGCCAAAGGGGGAAACCGGTTTTTGGGCAGCATCCCCCAATTTTAAAACAACATGGGCTTGATGATAGGCCCTTTGAGCCTCAAAGATAGAGGAAACCCCATTCTTTCAGAAGGGCCCCCAATTTTACCACTTTTGGAGGGGGCTTTTGGGAAATTTCTCATTAGCTGAAAGTTTTCTCATCTGCCCCTTTAACCAAGAGGAAAATGCTTCCATTTTCCCCTAAGGTGTTGCAGGGGTGGGGACCATATCCCTGTCCAAGCCCTGATTTACGCCTCCCAAAGAATTCTGCCTCAACATTGAAATTTTTGATCTAATTTATTCCCTTGGGGTTCATGGTCCATACAAAATTGCTAAAAATATCGCCCCCCTTGGGAAAGTGCAATAGGACCCCTTTGGAAAAAACCCCCCTTGCCCTGCCCCCTATTTTTATTTATGTTCAACCGTTCAAATCACCCGCATTTTGTGGTAATTCCAACCCCCGTTACAAAAAAAAAACCCCGCCCGCTCCCTAACACGTGACTTTGGGCCATCAGCTCCAACCCGCAATAAATGTTAAAAAAAAATCATAGTGCGTGACCAACTGGTGCCAAAACATAACCCAAAGTGGGAAGGGGAAAAATATATTTTCATTTACAAAACAATTTTGATTACCCCCCAACTTTTCCATAAAGAAATTTTCCCTTTACTCGTTCCCGTTTTGCAAAAATGGCCCGAAAATTCCCCTTTTTTTGATATATCCACCCAGGATTGAATGGGAAGCTCCCTTGAAGTCCCCAAACGGAAGGAAAAATTGTTTCTGAAAAAACTGCCTTCCCAAATGAGGGTTTAAATTTTGGGGTTAAAAAAATAAGCCTGTATCATGACATTCCCAAAATAATCAATGGAAAACTTGGTGTTTTCCTTTAAAGAATTAGAATTTTATTGGAATATCACCAGTTTACAAAAGACCAAATTAGAAAAAAGTTTAAAAAAATTCAACATAAAGGGTCCCTTTAAAATGAAATATAGGATTATTCTGCATAGGCCATCAGGCCCCCTTTTTTTTGGGGAAATGTCATTTCCCTTTTTTTTTTTTTTTTTAATTTAAAAGGAAAAGAGAAGCTAGGATACATAAAAACCCTAAAATACCCAATTCTTACACCAAAAAAAAACCAAGAGGGGCAAGGATAAAATTTAAACAATAAATACAGCTATACTTTGAAAAAGAAAACAAAATTCTCCGGGCTAACAAAAAAGGGGGTTGGGAAATTGAGTCAAGCCATCAAGTTTCTCTTTTTTTTTTTTTCCCGGGTTTTTTTTTTAAATAAATGAGGGTTAAAGGTGGAAAAAAGATTTGGGAAAACCTAATTCCCCCAAACAAGGGGGTTTTTTAAGGAATGCACTTTAAAATTTTTCCCGCAATTTTGATGTTTTCATTTGTTTTATTTAAAATAATATCTCAAAAACCCCATTTTCCGGGGGGATTATCCCATGTTTTACATATTTCTCCTCTTTTTGGATAGAAAAAGTTCCCTGTTTAAAGGAAAACGGGAAAGAGGACCCACCGCCTTTCCCCTTGTAAAAATTTTACACATATGAAAATACCTTTATTCAAGAACAGCTCCAAAAATTTAGAGGGTTTGTTTCAAAAAAAAATTAAATGTGTTTTTGCCTTTTACCTTTTGCTATTTTTTTATTTACTTTTTTCTTTGACAAAAAGGGGGAAATTTAGTTTTTTCTAAAAAAGCGTTAAAAATTATTAGGGGACATATTCAAAATACTATTTAAATTTTTTAAAATAATTTTATTAAATAAAATAATATGTTGAAATTTAAATTAAAAAAAAATTTAGAAAATCAAAAAAAAAAAAAAAAAGGGGGCAGGGAAAAAGCTGTGGTCATTTTTTGGCTCCCAAAAGGGCCGGGGGGTGGACAGAGGCCACCAAATCAGTTGGAGAGGGGTATCTACTACAAGAACCCCTGGAGAGGGGCCTTATTGTCTATGTTTTGTGTGGTCTATGATCGAAAAAATTTCCCACTTTTTTTAAAGAAATTAAAGCTTTGATACCCATGCTTTTTAGTTTTTAAAATTTAATTTTGCCCTAGGTTGGATTACAATTTCCTTGTGGTTAAACCTCCCATGTTTTTTTCCCCAATTATGTAATTTCTGCATTTTCCCTCAACTACCCTCAAAAAAAAAATAAAGTTATTTTATCAAAAAAAAAAAAAAAAAATTTTAAGCTCTATACGGGGGAAAAATTTCCCAAAAACAGAGTTTTAACCCAAACCCCATAAGACACAGCAAAAAAAAAAAAATAAAAAGGGGTCGTCTAATTCCATTGAAAAAAAAAAACCAAACCAAAAATATAAAAAACTTTTTCAAAAAAAGCACGAAAAAGGGCCTTAAAAAAAAGAAAAATTTTGCTTTCGGGGGTAGGGTTTCAAACCCCCCAAAAATTACCCCAAATCATTTTTCTAACAAAACCTCCTTTTCCGTTGAAATTTAAAGTAGGAAAAAAATATCAAGGGAAAATGGGGTTTCCATTTAAAATGAAAAAGAAAAACCCAGTATAGAAAACTGTTTGCTGCACTTTTCTTTTCCCTTCCCTTTTTTTCTTTTTTCAATTTCTGCACTTTTTAGAAATTTTTTTTAACATTTTTATTTTTTTAAAACTTTTTTAATAAAAAAGATTTCTTTTAAAAAGGGATTATCTTAGCCAATAATTGTTGGCAGTGTCACTCTTTTTAGCTTTAACACTTAAATAAAAATTAAGTCCCCCTCTTTTTTAAAAAAGGATAACACAAGTCAGTTGTTTGCAAAAAGGCAAAAAAAAAAAAAACAAAGACCCGGATAAGTTTTTTTTTTTTTTTCCTGTTTTCACAAAAGTTCCTTGAAAAAATGAAATAAAAAACCCAAAAACCCTATTTTGGGAGAGAGGCTGCTTCTGTCCCATTAAAAAATTCTTATTTTTTCCCGTTTAAATTTAACCCATAAATTGAAGAGGGGAAACAAAAATAGAGTGAATTATAATTTTTTTTGTGATTATTACCCAATTTTTAATTTACTTAGCAAAAATAACATGTGGAAGAAAAAACTACAATAGAAATAGTTTTGGAAACTTTTGAATGGGGCAATTTAAAACAATTTGCAGCTCCCGAAGTTAGCATCATTCAATAAAGCAGAATGGAACCCGAAATAAGCAAAAAATTAGAAAAGGAAAATGGATAGTGAAAGGGAAAAATGTAGTTTAAAAACCAGAGCCCAAACCCTAAAAAGTTTACCAAAATTTGATAATTCAAGTTCCCAAATGGTTTCCGAAAAAATGGAAAACAAGGGAAATCTGAAACACCATTCTCAACCCCGCACCTAAACCATTTTCCAAAATTAGCACTATCAGAATAAATTTGAGTCAAATTTTGAATAGAGGAGATTTGGTTTTTGGCATGTCACCCCGAGCTTCTTTATTCACATCTCTTGCATTATATCTAGTGAATCCCCCAAACCGTATAGTTTCCCCAAACCCACAAAAATTGGGTAGAGGATGAAAAAGACAGTAAGAATTTTAAAACCCGATAAGGAAAGGGAGTTTTGGGTTCCATGCTCATTTTTCCCCATTAAGGGTTACCCTTTTCAAGCTAAATGAGGAATATGTTGAACTCATGAAGAGATTTTTTAGAACTTCTATATGGAAATCAAGTTCTTGATAGTACCCCAAAGTTCTACAGACAAGCACCAAAGGGGATATTAAAGCAGGATTCAATAAGCCCTTTTTTACTATAGTATTCAAGAAATTTTTTTTCCTTTTTTTTCCCTTTTTTTTGGGATATTTCAGTTTTTCAATGGTTTGTTCAAATGCATTTTTTATTTGTTTTACTAAATATTGGGAAAATTTTTATTTAGGCAAGGTTTTGCACCGGGGTTGTGCCAGGACAAGTTATTCCTGATTCGCAGAACTACTATTTAGGTTATGCAAATGGGGAAGACGACTTTACATATTAGTCTTTTTCTCCATTCCCCCCTTTTTCAAATTTCCTCCCCCCTTTCTTGCTTCCCCCCTTTTTTTCCCCATAAACAACCGGTCTCTGTTCAGAACAAAAAACTTTCCCTTTCCCTTTTGGGGATAACTTTTCGAGTTTTTTTTTTTTGGTTTAAATGAAATGAAAAAAGGGGGAAATTTTAAACCCATTATACATAAACAAAAAGATGGGAGTCTCGAAAAAACCCCTTAGATACCCAACCCGGGCATAAAATAAAAAAAAGGGAAAACTTTGAAAACCCAATTTTTGACAAAAAAAACTCAAAATTTCCCGTCTCAAGCTCTTGCTTCATTCTTCTCTACTGGGAATTATAGGATGATGGAATCCGAGAGGGAAAAAAAGGATTGAGAAAATTTCCCCTGCCCCAAAAAACCGCCTTTTTTCAAAAAAAGGGGGAAAAAAAGGGGAAAAACAAAGTTTACAAAAGTTTACCAAAAAATCAAAAAATGTCGGGAAAAATATTCAAAATTATATATTTGTCAATAAATAAAAAGGGGAATTTTAAAGGGGAAATTTCCCCTTATAATTAGGACCCACTCAAAAAAATCACCGTGGGGGAACCCACGGAAAAAATTTTGCCACTCCAAACGGCAAAGAGAATATTTTCGAAATAGAATGCAATCTTGGGAAAACCCAAGAAATGGGAATATAAAGTATTTTTTTCAAGAGAAAGGGCAAGGGGGCACCCTGAAATCTTACCCCAAATGTGCATGCCGGTGCTCTAAACATTTTCCCCAAACTCCAATATCTCCCAAAGTAAAAAGTGCCAAAATAATCTAAAAAAAAATTTACAAATAAAATAGATTTTCAATCCAATTAAAAAATAAAAAATAGAAATAATAAAAATTTTTCATTGCAAAATTTTTAAAAATTTTAAAGCCCCCAGCACTTGATACCTTTTTTTTTTTTAAAATTTAGATTTTGGGTTTTAAAACCTTTTAAATTGTTTCAATTTGTTAAAAACCTACAAATAAAATTTTAAAGGGAAAAGGGGAAATAACTTAGACAAATATTGTTCCTTAAAATTTGTCAAAAGCACTTTTTTTTTTCCTTGAGGTTGTGTTTTAAAGGGAAAACCGTACCACTTAAAAAGGGCTCTTATGGATAATTGATTAATGATATTTCCACATATAAATGGCTCCCGAAAATAATATCTTTAAACCCAAAAAAAAAAATAAAAAAAGGAGAAAAAAAATACCTTTAAAATAGGGATAGGTGGCAGGGTTATTGTACTAACCCTGGGATTGGAGGCTCCCCTACCTTAAAGGTTGTTTTCCCTTTTAGAAAATGCGGTTTTGGGTAAATTTTATGAAATTTTTTCAAATGCTTCGTCAATGGCATACGTCCCGGTGGGGAATAAATATGTCGGTGACCAAAAAAAAAATTTAAAAACTGCCCCGGGAAAATTTTGGGATATGGAAAGCAAAAATTGTCTTTGAAAAATTTCCCTTTTTTTTCCCAAGACGTTTCATCCCCTCCTCAAAAATCTTTTTCCCGTGATTTAGAATGAAAAGAGAGACCCCCAAGAAACTAGGACAACCCCAAAAAAAATTTGCCCCATCCCCGTTGGGACCCCCCCAAAAAAAAAAGGCAGCATGGCCCAAGGACTAGGGGGAAACCTTTAACTCTTTATGAGAGGAGGAAAATTTATGTGGGAAGGAAAGAAAGATAATCAAAAATTGGCGATTACAAGGGCGTTTTAAAAAAAAAAGTATGGGACAAAACGGGATTAGCTTCAAAGTGTTAAATCAACATAAAATTTGCTTTTGGACCCAGAACAACCCACCATCAAAATTTGCCATCAGTGCTTGATGATTTCTCAGCGGGAAGGGAAAATTTCATGTTCAATAACCCTAGGGTTGACCATCGGCACTTGGGATCCTCCTCCCCAGGGAGGAAGTCCCCCTGGCAATTTTCCCCGAAAAGAGGGAGATTTCTTTAGCAATGACAGTTGGGGTGGTCCTAGCAAAAAGTTCCCCCCCCCGAAATTGTTTGCAAATCACCCATTATACACCCAATAAAAAATTATTCCAAAGCCCTCTTTGTTGTTTGCATCACAAAAATTTGAAGGTAAATGAAGTTTTTTGATGAATTTAAATTTGATATTTGCTTTTAAAAGTCAGTACAGACGATCCTTTCCCTTTTTAAACTATTAAACTTTTGATTGAGTATCAAGGGGGTTTGGGAAAACAAATTCCCAAACAAGGGAAATCTTTTTTAAATTTCCAAAGGTTAATTCTCCCCCATCATTCAAGTCCTTTCCAATGGGAAAAACCAGGAGCCCCAAAAAACGGGTTCCCCTTTTGGGGTTCCATTATGGCAGGAAAAAAAAGGAGATTTTTTTTAATTGAAGTGGAAAATTGTACATGGAAGTTACCTGACCCCTAAAGGAAAAAAAGAATTCCCCCAAACAAGCTATCAACCCAGACCAAAATCGGGCCTAATGTCCTTTTCTCCCTTGTGGGGCCCTTTTTATTTTTTTTTATTCACCAAAAAACCCCTTTGAACCAACTGTGAAAAGTTTGAAAAAAAACCCTATGAAATAAAAAAAAAACCCCCCCCCGTTAAGCTCCTTTGTAAAAAAGTAAAATACTGTCTATAAAAGGGAATTTAAAAAAAAGAAATAGCTGCCCAAAATAAACCTTTTCCCCCCGCCTGCAACACTTCTGTACAAAATTTTCCCCCAAAACCCCTTGAGCTTTGAAACCCGGGCCCCTAACACTGTATGGATCCCACGTGCAAATGGCCTAAATTACGCTAAACCCTTTTTCTATTGTGTTTGGCCCAAAACTTTGGCTCCAAATGCATTGGGGGGTAAAAAAAGGATTATGTTTAAAAAAAACAAAATCAAAAAAAAGGGAAAGGAATTTTTGGAAAAAGAGAATAAAATAGAGTGCTTTGGGTTTCCCTATGCCCGGGGCTTGTTTATCATCATTTATCATCTCCTTGGGCAAAAAATCCCTTAAACCAAGAGAACATGCGAAGCCTTTCCCAAAAACCCATTCCTCCCCCAAAAATGCAACATCATATGGGTCATCATCGGGTATTAAAGTTTCCCCTTTTCCCATTACCCCTCCCCCAAATACAAAAGCAACAAAAAGAGGGAAAGAGACTTTCCCCAAAAAAAAAAAAACCAAAAGATGGGAGAGGGGCCCTTTCAACAGATAACTAAAACCCAAGCCCCAAATAAAGAATATAAAAAAACCCAAAATGCTACATGGGGAAATTTGGGAAAACAGAGTGATGCAAAAAATGTGGATACTGTAGTCTAATGAAAAATTCAAAAAAAAGTGAACAAAGCACGTAAAAAATGCAAACCCAAGGTTCCATCTACCAAGAGAAATGAAAGGGCCAAATAGAAACATGGGAAAAAATTCAAATTTTATTTTCTAATTTTGTCTAAAGTTCATGTGGGAAAAGGGTGGGCATCCCCCACATAAAACCAAACCCAAAAAAGAAACCCAATTCATTTTTCCGGTTTTTATTAGTAAAGTCCAAAACCCTTTACGGTTTTGGGGTGGGTGCATAAAAATGAAATGCCGCAGTAAAAACCCGATTGATATAATTTTCATATTTTTTACTAGGACTAGGAAAATAAAAAGGGGAGATAATTGTGAGAGGGGCCGTAACCCCTGTTTGTCCTTTCTCATGGTTATTTTTTTCCTCCCCTTTCTTTTAAAATTTTATTCTTATAAATAGTTTAAAAACCAAAATAGAATATGAAAATTTTTTTTACCTAAATCAAAGGGCAATTTACTTCTACAATATTTTAATCCCATTGTACTTTTTCCCAACTATTGTCTTTGTGGAAACAAAGTTTACTCTAAACTGGATTTTTTATTTTCCCCCCAAACAAAAAATTTTTCCCAAAATTAATACATCATGTAAACCTAAAGATAAAACTAATAAACCCAAAACCAAAACCCCCCCACAATTTTATGGGAAGGGTTCGGGTTAAAATATGAAATATCATAAATTTCCCCTTTCTTAAATACACAACGGGTTTTCATTGTAAAAAACCCTTTTAATTTGGCCCCAATTCCCCCCCCCCCCACTTTTTAAATGTATAATTTCGAACCCCCATTACCCATGGTTATCTTTTAAAAAAAATCAAAAACCCCCCCCTCCTCCCCCCCTTTTTTAAAAACCCCTTTTTCTAAATTAAAATCAAACCCGGGTTCATCCCCTATTTGTAAGGGGTTTAGCTTTAATACCCAAAAAAAATTTAAAAAAACCAAACCCAATAGACACCCAAATTTGGCCCATTTCCAAAAATTTGGATTTCAATCTTTATCCAAAAATTGCCCAAACTTTATGATAGGTTTTACTACTATGGGCCCTTTTAAAAATAATATCAATTTCTTCAATTCCATATAAAACCCTTTACCTTCCCCCTGATATCACAAACCCCCTAATATATATTACTTATTTTAAGTATGCGCCCTTTGGGGTTTTAAACCCCTTAAAAAAACCGGCCCCCCCAAAACCCCCCTTTTTTTGGGTTTAAGAAAATTCATAAAAGTATGTGAATTTAAAAATGAACCCAAGTTGCATTGTGACTTGGTTTTTTGGAAAAAGGGAAAACCCAAACCCTTTTTGGGAACTTGTTTATTTATTAAAGGGGAAAAATGTGTTTGGGAAAAAGCTTTTGATATTGCTCTTGTAAAACCCCCCCCACTAACCAAACAACGATGGGGCATATGTAAATTCTTTTTTAAAAAGGGGCTTCTTCCTAAAAAAAAGTAGAGCAGTTTGGTTTATTGTCAGTGCCAAAAGTTCCATGGAAGATGAAAACAAACCCAAAAAAAATTGCCCGGTCCTAACAAAATTTAAAAAAAAAAAAAGACAAAAAGAAGAAGGGAAAAAAAAAGAAACTGCTCTGCAAAAACTAGCCGATAAGGGGAAAACTTTTTAATTTATAATTTGAAAAGTAAAGGCAAAACTAAAAACTGTAAGAAGAAGAAATTACTATTATTTGTCGAGTAAAGTACAATTAAAAAGGGTTTCTTTTTTGTGTTGGGGTTAGTACCCCCGCGCATTTTGCATTTGGGACCCAGAAGAGGTCTAATCGGTAAAAATTTTCCCGCAAATCCCCTTTTGGGAAAAACCCTACCTCCCACCTGAAAACTTTTACCTAGTGATGTAACAAAGTCAAAATTATAAAGATCTGCTTTTTGTACTGGCAAAAAAGGGTTTCCCAGGGTCGTGCTTCTGACTAAAAATGGGGGCAAGGAGTTTGCAATGAACAAGTTTTACAAAAAAAAAGCTCAACCTGTTTATGGGGGGCAAAATTTGTAGGAGAAATGGAACTGCAAAGCACATGAATAATTATAAAGTATCATAAGTACAATAAATTTACATAAACAGCCAAGCAGTGATATTTAATCCCCAAAACACAAAAAAAGCAAATTTAAAGCATTAATGGGATTTTTCCAGAAGCTTCGGCCCATGCAAATTTTTACCTTGATACAAAAAAAATCTATATAATTTAAGAGGAAAGGAGAAGAATTAATGCCAGGTTTCTGAAGCTTTTCGCCCAATTGAACCGTTTTAATTGCCAAAGTGCTACCTATGGACTTGATGGCTTTCGATTTCTTTCAAAGGGCCAAAATAAAACAAACAATGTAAATTATCGTACAATGTAAAATAAAAAAACCGACTGAGATGTATTGTTGAGTGTACTAGGTTTTTAAAGGGAGATACTTTTAGTGAAGAAGGGGGGATGGTGGGAAGCCCTTTGAAGGAAATCACAATGCACTCTGGAATTTTAACGGATCAAAAAATTTGCAAAGGGGAAAAGCAAAGAGAATCAGCATCGGGAAAGCTAGTATAGTAGAAAACAAAATCCAAAAAAAGGGAAAATGGTCAAAATAAAAAATAACTCCGCCCAAAGGGCACTGTAGACTTACCAACACGCGTGATTTAGGCGACGGATTTTCAATGATCATCCACCGTTCTCGACCTCTGTCCCTTTGTTTTCAAATTTTACTGGGTCCAATTCGCTTGTTGATTTTTTTTTTTTAAAGGCTCGGGCTTCACTTTTATGGACAGCGTCAAATAGATAATTTTGCTTTTCTTTTTTTTTGCCCCTTTTTTTTTTGAGAGATGGAATATAATTTGAACCGCGGGACTTGATAAATTAAGCATGTCATTTTTCACCAAAAAAGTGTTGAGTTTGCCCTTAAAAAAATTTTTGTGTGGGGTGAGCGGACCCCTTCAGAAAATTACTATTGGGTAACAAGATCACAATAGGACCCCCTCGAAAAAACCCACTCAATACGTAAATATAGTATAAAATTAAAGATAGTTTTTGATCTGAAAACCCAACATAAATATAAAAAGTATGGTTTTATGATAAGTTATACTTTTTTAAAAAATAATTAAAATAATATTATAAATAAAAATTAAAATTTTCACTTTTTAGTAGCAAAGAAAATAATGATAAAGCTTATTTTAAAAAAACCTTTAAAATTATACATCTTTATATCAACTTTTAAACAACTCTTTTTTCTTCTTTTTCTTCATTTTTTTTCTTTTATGTAATAATATCCTTTTTTTTTTTAAGAATTCTCCCCTTTTTTTTCTATCTTTTTTTTTTTTTCCTTATTTTTCCCTTTTATAACCTGTTTAATAAAG
Organism: Lumnitzera racemosa; assembly: GCA_024138005.1. Taxonomy (NCBI): domain Eukaryota; kingdom Viridiplantae; phylum Streptophyta; class Magnoliopsida; order Myrtales; family Combretaceae; genus Lumnitzera; species Lumnitzera racemosa. The sequence continues at coordinate 259 of JAMXBC010000865.1, read as the reverse complement.
TCTCAAAAATATCTCAATTCTTAACTTTTAGGGCAAAAATATTATATTAAAAGTACTTGCCCTAGTTTTTTTTTGTGTATAATAATTTTTATGATTTATAAAAATTTTATTGAAATTTGGAAAAAAAAAAAGATGAAAGAAATTTAGCTGTTTCCCGTTATGAAATATTTTCTATTTTACTTCCAAAAATATTTATATCCAATTCAAAAAACGTTGCAACATACTAAATTTAAGGTGAATTTTGAAATAGTGTTTTTAA
>JAMXBC010000864.1:0-12626 GCA_024138005.1 Lumnitzera racemosa | reverse complement strand
GAAAGGATAAGGAAATTTTTTAAAATTTAAATCCAATTTGTCTTTTTAATATTATTTTCTTCTGGTTGTAGATGAAGGAACATGTCCAGATATCCAAATCGTAATGGGCTCGATGGTGACAAGAAGTCCAATTGTGTCTGGGCTTTGCTTTTGATTTGGGTTTCGCGGCAGGTGATTAATGATTTCCTGCAATTAACGGTTCAGTCGTTGTTCAATTAATATTTTAGCGCTTAAATTCCACGGTTCAAATTTAAACCACTCCCACTCCCACGTGTCATGCTTTCATTGTTTGGGTACTTTAAAACCATTATATATCTCTTATGTCGAGTTTAGTATAAATGAATGTTCTAAAATAAAAATAAAATAGATTAAAATGGAATGAAATGATAATCGGATTAAGAAATCATATTTTTATATTTAAATATAGCTATGGAATGAAAAGATACTAAATGCTTAAATAGTAACTCTTGTCGAAAATATATTTAATTATTATATATTATAATTTATTTAAAAATTAAAAAATAATTTTAATTATTATAAATAATGAAAGGAAAATAACATCGTAATTCTACCTTTGAAAAGCAAAATAAAATTCCTTTTAAATTTCGAATCAACAATTTCATATAATCGCAATTCTAACTTTTAAATATTTTTCCACACATGGAGATTTGAAATGAAAACCAAAATCGCGATCTCATTCTCACTCACCCACTATGACCTTGGAGTATCATCATCGGAGGTTTTTAATAGAGATTCTTAAAACAAAGGACCTCGTATGGTGGTCCTTGTCTAACAGAGCTCCTTTACATTTTTTGAGTTCTTAATCAAGGACTCTTTTGCATGAGTCCCTAGAGCATCATTAATTTTTTCTTTCTTTTTTTTTGTGTGTTAAGTATTAGTTCTATTTGTATTATGGATTTTATAAATAATATAATTAAATGTTAAAAAATCTATTTAAAAATTTTACGAATATGAGAGATCCTTAAAAAAAAGATCCTCAAATTATTGATGTAATATCTAGAAATTATAACAAGATCCTATCGAGTGTGGATGCTTTTTATTGTATTTTTTTTTTAAGGTTTTCTCAGATTGCAGGTGTCATGACACATTTGTCATAATCATATCACTCTAAGCGTTACATCATAATTTGCATCAGCTATCCTTTTTTCTTTGGTGATGTTTGCCATACCCCTTAAGGTTACACCATGCTTCTTACTCGAGGCACTAAAGGGAATAAAAATAAATAAATAGATAATTTGTGTTAAAAATGCATTGCTTCAATCATATTATTTGCCTTCAATAGCGTTTGGTTGAAAATTTTTGTAATATTAGAATGGACAAAAAATTTTGTCTTATATTTGGTTCGTTAATTTGCTTATTAACTAAATAAAAATTAAGTTAATAGATTCGATAAAAAACCTAAATTTCATTCTATCTATACCATGGTACAAAAATGATATTTACTAAACAAAAACAGAAAATATTTCGCATTCTCAAAAATACTCTTTCATGTTATAATATTATTTTATTAAAATATTACAAAAATTATTTATTTTATAATATAAATAATTAATTTTTAATATAAATTTTCCGTCCAATACTATGTAACCAATATAGTCCAATAAACTTATACTGTTCAATCCTCCTTATACTTATCATATCAACTCTTTTTATTCGATCCAATCTTTACAACCAAATATAACCATCATGTGACAAGGCTTAAACTACTCATGCTTACATGGACTTACCTCAATTGGCTTTAGGTTTAGGCTCCCTTTTCAAGGCCCAATTATGATTAGATGAATAGTAACAGTATTAAAAGCTTAACATTTAGAATTAAGTTGTATTAAAGATGTATGAAGTTATAATTTATGATAAAACAAGAAGCAAAATTAGATAATATTTGTTATCTCTAATTTATTATGTTAATGGTATCATAAACTATTACAAATCAACTCTAAGTTTATTAAGCAACCCAAAACATATATTATATATATATATATTATTTCTACCACTTAGGTTTTTAAATACAATTAATAGAAACATTATTAAGATGAATAGATCAGTTAAAATTGGTGCCTCTCTCTCTATTTCTAGAGAGAGAATTTTCTTCTCTATTGCGAAAGTTACCCTACTTGTATAGTGGTCCCTTTAGTTAATATGCCATTGGTTTTTTCGTTATTCAAGCGATATTCATCGTTGCATAATAGATTCTGATCATAACAAATTCTTCTTTTTGCATCAAACACTATCTCATACACTACTCACAACCTAGATTCACGGAAAATTTCATCACCTTTCATTCATAGCATTAAGATTACATCTACATCAACTCACTAAAATTGCTCTAGTAAGTATAACGAGTCACATTTTACATCTCACTTAGCTAATTCCTATTCCAATTAATTGATTCCCTATTTTTACTACTTGCATCACGTTCATCACCTTAGATATGTCTTCTGGCCTAAACCCTTTAAATTTGTCTTTCTTTAGCCGTTCTTCATCGCATTCACATGAATCTTCAAAGCTACATTTACCTGTAATCATTCAAACATTATTTGCTAATTAACTTTCTCTTGTTTATGTTATTAGATACCATGGAAAGCCAATGCAATGGAAAAGTCCTAATAATGTCCCAAGATCTAGATAGTAATACTAAAGAAAGTCTCATTCTTAAGTTTGACTCAAGCGGTTTGAGTAAAAACGAGATAATGATGGTTAACAAGGTGGATGCGAATACATCCTTGAATAAGGTGGCAATTATGACATTTTGAGGAAGGCTTAGAAGGTTTGGGGAAGTGACTTTTAATCCAATAGGTGTGAATAAATTTCTAATCAATTTTTGATTATTTGGCGATGATACAAACCATTACTCGTGAAAGTCCATAGTGTATGTTAGGACATGTACTTGCTCTAAATATCTAGAAAGAAGATTATAATATAAAGGAAGTTGATCTAGACTGTAAGCCCAAAAACTAGCAATCGAAGTTTCGATCGGTTGAAAGACCCGATCGAGCCTAAATTATAAAGTAAAGTTCGAAATATTAGTAAACTGATCTCGTAAGTTTGAATTAAGAAAATAAGTAATAAAATAGGAGACTACAAAATTTTCAAATTTTAAGTATATACCTCATTATTTATCGAAATGCGTAAAATGCATTCCGATACTTAACAAATCGCTAGAGATAAATAATATGTATACTAAAAATTATAAAATAACTTAAATAATATTTAGGAATATTTATTTGTTACTATAATATGAATTTACATGTAGGTATAAATACGCGTAATTATTTAAAATACGCGAAATGTGCTAAAATAATACTAAATACTTAAAGAAAATTCATAATTAATTAAGAAAAAATTAGGAAAAATCAAGAATGATCCAAATTAGGTCATGGCAGGTCAGAATCCACAAAATAAAAATTAATCATTAAAATTTAGACAATATAAAAGCAAAAAATTAAGGAAATTGGGAAAAAGTCATGTCTAATTAATGCACAATAATTACATTTAAAGCCTATAAATAGCAAAAAAAATTCAGAAGTTTATTTTGACAGTTAGAAATCATGAAAATTAGGAAAAAAGGCAAAAATTGAGAGAAAACCAAAGAAAAAAAAAAGGAAAACTTGCAGTTAAGGCCACAAAGGAGAACCCAGACCCAACGAGCAGCTGGGGAGTGAACAGCCACCACTACCACACGGTGGTGGCAGTGCCTAAGCGGCAAATAAGCCATGGCGGCCGGCGGTGTAAGCCCCAAAGTTCAGCTAAGTAACCGTATGATTGAACTTAGAACCCAAGGTTTAGGGCGATCGGCTAAAGGATTCGATCACACCCAAATTATAACCTATTGAGGAAAAAATATTAGTAAAAATGACCCCGTAAACTTAAATTTAAGAAAATAAATAGTAAAATAGGAGACTAAAAAAATTTAAAATTTTAAGCATAATAGGTTATTAATTATCAAAAAATGCGAAAAGTGTAATGAAATAAAACTAATAATTATTAGAGATAGATATATGTATACTAAAAATTTAGAATGACCAAAATAATATTTAGGAATGTTCACGTGTACACACGTATTTATGTGTAGATAAAAATACGCTTAATTACCTAAATTAGCCTAAAAACTAAGCAAATAATTAAGAAAAATACAAAAATTTATAGAAAAAATCAGAAGAGGATAAGCTTGCAACAAGATAAGGGCGTGGTCAGCAAGAAAAAAAAATAACCAATAAGATTTGACAAACAAAAAGCCAAAAATCATGGAATTGGGCAAAATCCCATCAAATTAATGCACATTAATTTCTACAATTGTCTATAAATAGGGGAAAAAAATTCCAGAGTCCTTTGGTCAGTTTAGGATTGAGAAAAATCAAAACACGAAAAAAAAATCGAGAGAAAATCTAGAAAAAAAAAAAGGAAAAACTGTGCAATTAAGGATTTTAAAGGGAATCCACACCAGACGAGGAGCTGGGAGTGGACAGCCAAAACCACCACACAGTGGTGGCAGCGCCCATGCCGGCCGACAATGCCACGGCGGCCCGCGGTGGCCAAAGCCACCAAACCGGTGAGTCTAAATTCCAGCCCAATTCTTATGAAATTTTGTAAAAAATAGTAAATATAATTAGAAAATTATGAATTTTGTTATTCTGGGATATTTTTGTATGTAGTTTGTAGAAAAAAATATTAGTTTGATGAAAACATGCCCCGTAATATATGGTCCTTAAGAAATCATGCAAAACTGAGCACATTTCGGTTTAGAAATAATGACCTTAGGAGTGTAGTTTGGAGCTCAATTTTTTTTTTGTAGGATGCTCATGTGATATAGAACAGTGCTATGAAGCCATTTTTTTAAATTTAATTTTCGAAATTTTAAGTTATTTTTTAACCCTAAAATGATAGAAAAATTGGGTAATTTGGAGTTAATTAGGTAATTAGGATATTAATTACTGATTAGATAGTAATTAGATGTTTAGGGATGTTTAATCTCTGATGTGGAAACCTGATCCTAGTGTATGGAGTGTTAAGTATAAGTAATGAAGGTGTTATGTGGTAAATGTAGAAAATTAGGAATATGTAAAATTAAAAATTAAAAAATATGGAAAAATTAGGTTTAATTAGATAATAAAATAATGAAAATCAGAACATAACAAATCTGAAACAAAATTCAATTTTAGGTAATTATATGAAAAATGTAAAAAATTTCTCACAACATGAGTAAATTTCGGTACACTAATACGGATTTAAGTGTACCGGATGGAATAAAAATGCTGACTAAGGGTAGTAATCGTATTTAGGGTATCTGGAAATAATGCGGTTAGTTTCACATTATGAGTTGAAACAAATTTCTAGGGTTCGGGTACAAAATAGTACCTAGAAATCGAACTAGAATCTAATTTAGAAATCGATGCGGAACCGAACCTAAACCCAAACCTAAAATAATTATAAAGACTTAATACCTAGATAATTAGGCATATTAAAACCTTAAACAAAACCTAACAATAAGCGTTATAGGATAAGATGAACCTATAATATTATATGAAATACTGAAACCACGTTCGTGTTATAGGGATGATCGGCGATGGCCTGAGCAAATCGGACCTCGAGTGAGTGAGCGAGGAGTCGAGGTAAATTGGGATTAATAAATGCTGTTTTTTGGAGGCTTAAGATTATGCTTGTTTTGCTTGTTAGATATTTGGGAATGTGGCATGTGCTTTATTATGGGTGATGTATTGATTCTTTTGTTGCTTAGCATGTATTTTTATTTTTGTATGAAATGTTAATAAACCCAAAAACTGGATTTAATCAAATATATGCCCCAGTAACCCATAATGGAAGGCATGGCAAACCCTTTTAGGGGAACTTAAAAACTCCCCGGCCAAAATACCGACCCCTTCGAAAGGGAAGCGCAGGGATTCCCCAATAAGGGCCCCTTTTTTACCCCAAATCAAACTAAGTGAAAGGGGGAGGGAGGTCCAAAGGGGGTGAAATAGTTTTTAAAAAAGGTACCCAAGGGGGGGAAGGTCCCCTTTACAAAGGCCGGGGTTTTGGGTTTGTGAGTTTTTGCATTAATGGCAACTCCTAAACCCCGGATTAAAGCGGCCTTAATTTCTCTAATTTTCAAAAGGGGGGGCAATTTTGTGCGGGGCATTTGCTTGACTTTGCTTTGGGCCCCTAATAAGTTATTGAAAACCTTGTTATGTTTTGGTATGTTTTAAGCCCTTTCCTCCAAAACTTACTAAGCGGATTGCTCAAATTCCCTTAAAAGACGTCGGGGCAGGTGCGGGTAAAAAGCGGCAAACAACTACCCTAAAGTTTGAACTGCTGAATTTTGGGAGTGAGGAAAAACTTTTGGAAAAAACAGCAATTTTTTTAAAGGTTTAAAGGTTTTTATTTGAAAATTTTTTTTTAAATTGTAATAATTGAATTTTATTATATATTATTTAATTTTTTTACTTTTTTAAAAAGGTTTTTTTAAATTTAAAAACTGTTTACTTAAAAACGGGTTTAGTCGTGGACCCTTTTTAGATCGGGTCAAAGTAGGTTGTAAGGCCAACTTCTATCTTATGATGGTTTACACGTAGGGCTGTTACGACTCTGCCGCTTCGAGGCGTAACATAGACCATATTGTGTTTTAGGTCCAGATTCATGGCTTGAAGCTAGAAACATATGTTAGAAAACAATACAAAGATAATGGGGTCAACATTAGGCAGAATATTGAAGTGTGATCCTGTTAATAGAGCCAAGGGTTTAAGAAGAACTTTTCTAAGGATTAAGGTTTTAGTTGATAGCAGAAAAACCTTATGAAAAGAAAAGTAGGTTAGCTAGAGAGTAGGTGAACTATAGAATCTTATTCAATATGAAAAACTGTCGGATTTTTGTTATGTATGCGAAAGGCTTAGTCCTTTGATTGTTCACAAAGGAAGGGGTTTAATTCCTGTTTTGGTCTTAAGATGAGAGCTCAACCAATTAAAGGTGGGTTTTGATTAGGTATTTTATCCTCGAGATCATGAAGAGTGATAGGAATTAGCATACTAGACCTTTAATCTGCAATTGAGCTCGAAGTCTTGAAAGACTAATAAGGTGAATTCTCCTCCTCCAACCGACTCCCTGCCTAGGCCGAGTTGATTTATGCAGTCGACCAATTCCCTATGTCGAGTTGAGTGACTACACATCTCTAAGAGATTATGCACCAACTGGACAAATGCTTTGTTTGCAACCCATCCTTTCATACACTACCGATCGGTCATAACCAGGCCGATCCCAAGCTTGACAACATTGGTGCCGGAGAGGACGGGATCCAAAACATGTCCGTAGCCACTCTTTTTAAATGAGTCCAAACCTTGCCAACACCCATGCTTGGCACCTCAGCTCTGCTATACTCAATTATTACTTTTCCTTAAATATTTATTTTTATTCTTTTGTATTCCTTATACATTATTTTTTTAGGACATTACCCTTTTTGTCTCTTTCCATCTTTAGCAAGCTGCCCTAATTTTTCAGGTATAAAGTACATTTAGCCGCACTTTACTACTACATCAGATATTCAATATACCGAATTATTCCCCTTCGTGAACATTGCTCTTGTTAGCTTGTTTACTCCTTCACTCTTATCCTAACTCTTGAGCAAGGTACGGTAGTAAGTAATCTCACCGAACCATCTTGTATGTCATATTGAGTTGTGCTGTAAGTCTTTAAAAGTCCCTTGGTGCGTATTACACCCCGAAGTCGCAAAGTCGCAACAGTCCCGGCCGGTAAACTACTCTATGATAATAACTAGCCTCACAGTGCCTACCATAGAGATAATCTACACAAGGCGTCGACGACTCCTCACTTTGAAATAAATAGTTCAATTAATAATTATACTACAATTATGATAATTAGCACAAAGTTCTATGAAACATAGATAATTATAAATAAGTTCACAAAGCTTCCCAGGAAGTTTTACACAAACACGACAGTTCACTAGATTACATAATAACTATTATGTCTTTCCTTCCTAATTACATAGTCATTCTAGTCACACATTATATTAAGTAACTTGATCCTCACACCCCTGGCTTCAAACGGACTAACCTCTGGGTAATTGTAGGGTGGCATAGTACTTGAAGTATTTACAAATCAGAACCTGCAAAAGGATCTATAAGGGTATGACCAACTACAGCCCAGTAAGTTGAATTGGAGACTCATGAATGCATACAAGCACAAACAAGGTTATCAAACAATTATTTTCATGCAATGCAATATTCAAGTGCCATCGCACAACGTAGTCCGGTCCGTTGTGAAATCAGAGAAATTTTGAACTCCAAACTACATCCTTAAGCTATTTATTTCCGGTTTACTAATGCTCGGTTTTGAACAATTTGTTAGGGACCCTATATTTCCAGACATAATTAAACTAAATCAATATTTTTCCCTAAATCTACATACAAATAAACCTCATAATAACAAGTTTCATAATTTTTGGGCAAAATAAATAATTTTACAAAATTATACAAAAATCGGGTGAATAAATGACTAACCGGTTCGAAGCTTTTGGGTCGTCCAAACCCGGTCCAATGTTGTCGGTCAGTCCAGGCGATGGGTCTAGTGTAGGGTGGTGGTGGTGGTGGTTCGGTCCCAGGTGGTGGTGAGTGGTGGGTTTGCTTATTTGCCTGATCTGCACAGTTTTCCCTTTTTTTATTTTTTTGGATTTTCTCTCGATTTTTCAATGTTTTGATTTTTTTCAAATCTTAAACTGACCAAAAGACTTCTGGAATTTTTTTCCCTATTTATAGACAATTGTAGAATTTAATGTGCATTAATTTGATGGGATTTTGCCCCAATTCCATGATTTTTGGCTTTTTTTTGTCACATTCTTATTGGTTATTTTTTTTTCTTACTGACCACGACCTAATCTTATTGCAGTTATCCCTTTGATTTTTCTATATTTATTTTGTATTTTTCTTTAATTATTTGCTTAGTTTTAGGCTAATTTAGGTAATTACGCGTATTTTTATCTACACGTAGGGTACACGTGAACATTCGTAAATATTATTTTGGTCATTCTAAATTTTTAGTATACATATAATCTATCTCTAGTAATTTATTAGTTATTTCATTACACTTTTCGCATTTTCGATAATTACTACTATTATTGCTTAAAATTTAAAAATTTTATAGGCTCCTATTTTATTACTTATTTTCTTAAATTCAAGTTTACGGGATCAATTTTACTAATATTCTCTCAATAGTTATAATTTGGATTTGATCGGATCCTTTAACCGATCGCCCTAAACCTTGGGTTCTAAGTTCAATCATACGGTTACTTGGCTCGGCTTTTGGGCTTACAGTACGTAATATCCTAGGATGTTGTTCATGCATTTACTTATTATATTTTTATAGCTTTTCGCACGATTGCATCACCTTCTTTAGGCTTTCAGTAAGCTTGGACCCAACCCAGCAACTGGCCTTATTTGTCTTTGGTCACATGCCGCACCATCTTGGTTATCAGAGAAAAAGTTTCGTTTAAGTAAGTTATGTTTGATTATTTATGAAGTGATGCTTCTTGTAGCAGTGTGTCAAAGTTGTGTAGAGATTTCGTAGAAGTGTCCTAATAAGTAAGAGAGTGGAGTGGTTTGTTTTCATGTTTATTCTATTTTACCCTATTTCAAACATTCAAAAAATAGATCAAGTTTGTGTTGGTGGTTTATTTGTCAATGTTGTTACTATGTTATGATTTAGCTGGCTGTCAGTGTAAAAAGTGTATCATGTTGTTAGATTTGAAGATTGAAATTGAATTTACCAAGGAAATGACAGACTCGAATGTTAATGCTGGTATTGGGGATGACAATAGTAATGTTGTCCATCATGGCCGACAATCTCAAGGAACCCCCAAGAGTACGAACAAGAAACTTAATGAGATAGCTAACCTCCTAGTGGACTTAATCCGAGCTGTTCATGTATTAGCCTATTGACCTCCTAAGGTCGTGCATCACATCCATAAGCTAACCAACCTGCTAGAGGTTAGAATCCTACTTGATAAGTTTAGATAGAGGAGTAGGTTGACGAGCGAAAAAGAAGGATTTACTTGAGAGATATGGATGATGTTGAAAAAGAAGAGTATGAAGCAGACGAATAAGTTAGAATACCCTAACCTGCCAACCACGTAAAGCTTCAGATTCCAAGTTTCAATTGGTTTAGAAAGAAAAGTATGAAGAAGAAGAGCATGAGAAGAAGAGCAAGTTAGAATGCCCTGACTTGCCAACCATGTGAGCTTCATATTTCGAGTTTCAATGGGTTTGGAAGTGCGGATGATTATTTAGATTGCGAGGAAAAAGTAGAACATGTTTATGATTATTACCAATATAAAGACTATGACAAAGTGGGAACTGTTACTATTGAATTCTTAAGATATGCCACCATGTGGTAGAAGAATTTTCAGGTCATGAGAAGATGAGAAGATATAGAGAGGTAAATACTTGGCTGAGATGAAGAGAATACTTTGAAACAGATTTGTGCCAAATACTTATTTACAAGACACTTTTACTCGACTTCAAGAGTTAAGACAAAGAGGCTGAGTAGTTGACTAGTATGTCCAAGAATTCCAAATACTTATAATTCGCTATGAAGTCGAGGAACCATCAACGTAAACAGCATCTAGATTCCTCAAGTGATCTCCGAGATATTGTGGAACTTCAGTAATTTACCATATTAGATAAGGCTATAAGGATAGCCCAACAAATAGAAAGGCAAAGAAGGAGCCAAATGCAACCCGGCCAACGATGGGCCAACCTGGTTAGACAAGCCCACCTGTAATAGGAAGCTACCAAGGCCAACAAAGTACTGAGTCGACCAAAAGAATAGATATCGAGATTGAACAGAAGGGCTGACCTAATGGTGACATAGTGACTCGAACATATGAGAAGGGCAAAGATTTGGAGGAAGACGAGTCAGATCAAGTACTTCAAATGTCAGGGGGTTTAAGTACATGGCTACTCGGTATTCGAACCAGCATACTATGGTCATCAAAGGAGATGTCTTTAAGCCCAAAGTGAATATTACTGACAAGGAACCCGAAGAAGAGCCCATTTCTAAGAAAAAAAATACTCGAGAGAATGAACTGGTGGAGGAAGATGTATGTGCCAATGTAACACCCACAATCAGGTATCAAGGTTCAATTCGTAGAATTTGGGACGATTGAGCAATTGTTCTATTCAACCCAAATTTTACAATGAAATTAAGATTATTAGTAAAAGTGATTCTATAAATTTGAATCTAGGAAAATAAGTAATAAAATGATTAATTAATATAATATTAAATTTTATAAAAATTATCTGTTATTTATCGAAAACACTTAAAACGAATTTTAATAACTAACGAATTGATAGAAATAAATTATATGTACACTAAATATCATAAAATAACATAAATAATATTTAGGAATATTTACTTATACATATATGTATTTACATGTAGGTAAAAAATACGTAAAATTACTTAAAATACTCGAAATATACAAAAATAATGTTAATTAATTAAAGAAAATGCAAGAATAATCAAAGAAAAATTAAGAAAATTGTGGAATTTTCCAAAATTGAGGTGTAGCAGCTTGGAAATAAGAAACTAAAGCAACCAATCAAAATTCAATAAATAGAAAGTTAAAAAAAAAAGATAAGATAAGGTTAAATATCACCTCAAGTTAATGCATAAAAAATTCCCTAGAGCTTTATAAATAGCCAAAATTTTTTAGAAGTTCATTTGGTCACTTTGGAGTGTGGGAAAAATAGAGAGAATTGAAAAAGTGAAGGTTATGATTTATTTACAAAAATTACAATAAAATCTGTACAATTAGGGCCTTAAAGGGAACCAACACTTGATGACAACCTGAGAGTGGACGGCCACCACCATCGCATGGTGGTTGGTAGCACCTAGATTAGCGACATACCTATGGCCACCGCTAGTGGCCGAAGCCACCAATTCAAGCGAGTCCAATCTTTCTCCTGATTTTTCCTATTTGTTAGAAATACTAAACATGCTTAGAAAATTATGAAATTTGGTGTTTTGATGTTTTTACATATGTAGATTTAGGAAAAAAATTTAGTTTGATGATTTTGTGCTTAAAAATATACTGTCCTTAAAAAATCGTACAAAACAGTGCAAACCCAAGCTTTGTTTGAATTAAAAATAAACTACTTTATGAGCGTAGTTTTAGGCTGAAAATTTTTTTTGTAGACTACTTAAGGGTTATAAAGCAGTACTATGAAGCCCTTTTCAAAAATTAATTTTTGAAAATTTTAGATAATTTTAAGCCTTAAATAATGCATAAAATGTAATTTTTGGTTAATTAGGTAATTAAATAAGATAATTACTAATTTAATGCATAATTATATGTTTTAGAATGTTGAAATCTAATTGAGTATGGTATTTGTAGCATTTAGAGTATTAGATGTAATTATTAAGGTATTATGTAGTAAATAGTAGTAGGTAAAAAATGATAAATTTTAAGTTAATTTTGTAATTTAAGGTATTAGGTGTAAAGTTTTATTTGGGATGATTTAGATATTTTAAGATGTTAGTCAAGCCAAATGGCATCACAAAAATTATAATACCATATCATTCTAAAAACACTATTACATTTCCCC